>CM029014.1:229534131-229700821 GCA_016801055.1 Panax notoginseng
AGTAGTTCAACAGTATCAACGAAAACTTCCGCCGTTATTTTAAATAAAATATTTTTATCGTTTCTCATCCGACAATAATTATGTTGTGGGGTCCACCAATAATTGTGCCGCCGTACGAATATTTTCCGACAAAAATAATATTCCCCGACCAATCGAATATAATACAGCAACTTGCATACTTCACAAAATTTATAAATACTACTACCCACAACTATAATATTATCTCAAATTCACACCATAATATTTAAAAAAATATTTTGAAAAAATTAAATCTTTATTCATAAAATCTGGGGTTTCACATGTTGTTTGTTTGTTGGAGGTGCTGCTAAGATGTTCTTTAAGCTCTTCATCTCTGAATGCTTAGCAGCTTAACGTGATCATCCTTGAGGTGAAGTTGGGTGTTGCATGATGCTCAGCTTCTTCAGATACTCAACCACTTCTGATGATCCATTGTGAACTGCAGTGAATATCATTCTTCTTGATACTTGATGGCTACACATAATGAGTTTCTAAGATGACTGTAAGCTCTTCTGTTAGGTACTTAGAAACTTTCTTATGCATGACACCATGATGATGTTGGTGATCTTCTTCCTTGATACTTGATGCCTTCTCATGATGGACTTGCTAAGATGATTGTAAGCTCTTCTCTCTGGTACTTAGAGTCTTCCCATGATAGACATTAAGATGGCATTGATGCTCTTCTTTCTCTTGGCATTTAGAACACTCTTCTTGTAGTAGAACTCTCACTTCTACATAGTAGAACTCTCACTTCTACTTCTTACTCTGTTAATCTCCAACTATTCTTGGTGGAATCGTAGAGTGAGCTTTCGGACCTTTATTGGTCACTCACTATTTTACGTTATTTAGATCAGTCCACCATTTCTCAGACTTAGCAACTCCAGCACTCTTTGATCTTTAAAGCTCTTGTTGATTTATACTCCTTCACAATCTTCCGTTGGATGTAGCCGTTAGGAGCTATTTAAATTGCTTCGCAGATCTCGAGTTATTTGGTGTAGACTGCAGATATGACATGACATCCCTTTTCTGACTTTTTGACACTACAGTCTACTGTTTTCACCTACCCCGTCAGATATGTTACTTTGATGTCTTGGGCAGTCGATGACTTTATTTCCTCCTTCTGATTTCTTGATCAGAGGTTATCCTTTTGCATCGATACTCTCAATAAGCTCTGTCCGAATATCAATCTTCAAAGTAAACTGTTGCCAATGCTTCAATCTTGGATGACTGAACTCTACGATTCTGATGCATGCTTTCTTGGACCTGATCGTAAGTCTTGTTGAATGTTGCTCATTGACTGGTAGAGTCAACACTATGATCCTGAAGAGTATTTATTGGATCTTCAATGTAGAACACCTCTTCCTTCTTCTGTGCAGTGCTTCAACGCTTCTGTTTGCCTTAACTTCTCTCAGATACTGCTGGCTTGGCTACTCCTTGTTCTGGCCCCCTTCTAAATAGCAAGATGTGACGCCCCCAAAATAGGTATACATCACCCATTCTGAGTCTCCAAATACATGGTATATAATACAAATACAAACTTAAATATACAACATGAGCTATGAGTTTCAATACAAATATTGTCGTCTAGACAGTATTAAAACTCAAAATAAGTCCTCAATATATTTATTATCACACTATTTCATAGAATAGTGAGGACTACTAATGCTAACATCTGGACCGTCACTCCGTTTACTCCGTTCCCACGCAGTCCTGCTACGTTCTCATTTCCTGAAGAGAATAATGAAAGCAAAAGGGTGAGCTCAACTAGCCCAGTAATAAATATTATGACTATGATAATGCAGAATAATTTATCGTTAGCCTTCAACAGTGTTAAACTGATAAAATATAACAAACATCAAGTTTAACTGCAGCGGAACAAGCAATCCATTAGAAGAGTCAAGTAGAGAATAAAATCTACTATTTTCTATGATTTAAAAGATTTTTCATCACTTTTATCGCTGAGACTCAGCTTAATAAATAATCAACATCATCCCTGCACTACAGCCAAGGTTATTCATTAGTATCACGACCACAAATTATCCATGCACTATGGGCTAAGGATATTCGTGTATTTTCATCAATGGTCATGATCATGCCAACAACTGTCCATCAATACACTACGGGCCAATGAGGACTTTTATCACATCATTTGTAACATTACGGACATGATTATACTGAATAATCTCTGGTCATAATCATACCAAGTTCATCTATGCACTGCATGCTTCAAATGACTTTCAATATAATATAAACATGAGAATGATGACAATGAAATAAGAATTCAATAAAACAAGTTCAAGAATAAATTTTTAAAGATTTATAATTTAATTTATCCAGAAATTAATAACGTCAAATTGTCAACATGATACTGCCTTGTGGAGTAAAATTCAAGAATAATATTGTACAAAAAAATAATTTGGACCGAAAACGAATCAATTTTTATCATGAATAGTACTCTGGGTGATAGTACTCGAGTAAATAGTACCCTGTGAATAGTACTTTGAGAATAGTAACCCCGTGAATATACTACTCTCGACATGAAAAAGTTAAAACTTATCAAAATGCTCCAAATAATATTTTTATGAAAAGATACTGGATGAAGTTAAATATCAAGGATATTCAACTAATTTCATGAGTTTAGAAGCCAAAACTTTAACAAAACGAGTATAGAATTCAAAATTTGAAACAAAATATATTACTTACATACTACAGAGTAATGGAGAACATTTTATTTCAAGCGAATATTGACAAAAAAACAACATCCCTTACCTTGAAAAGAAGAGTATTCCAACTGGTATAGCGAAAATATTCTTGAAGAAAAACTTTCATTGATTTCTACACTCAAAGCTTTCTAAACTCTAAAGAAATACGCTCAAGTATAGAAGAAGAATTCTCTGATTCTAGTGTGATTTTCAATTCTAACTTAAGCGTCTATTTATAGGAAAATGCTAGAACGCCATAGGAGACTAAATAATAAAATAATATTATTATTTATAAAATTTCTACTACGCATTCCAAGCTAGACCATAACTTCAGCCCACCGCAATTGAAAAATCAATTCAGCACATTTATCAACAAAGGACAAAAGTGGGTCACACCATAATTTTAGTAAAAATATTTTATTTTCTGAAACTTCAATAATTTATAATAAATAACTCTTTTATCAGAAAAATATGAATTTTTATGTCCATTCCATAGGAAATAGAATTCTGTACAACTTTGCAGAAGAAAGTTTTTCAAATTCCAAACAGAAAATATTCGAAATCCACAAACGGATGATTTTCAATACCTCATAAAATTCATAAAAAATCATACGTTAATTTTTAACGGTTCAAAATTTGGGGACATATACTCAACTTATATATGTATAACATATCCAAAAATTACAACGATCCAACGGTCGGATCAAAATTATTACTCACGCAATAGAGCTTTAAGAACACTAATTTGATTTTTAATGCCTCCATTTCGACAAAAATACTGATAAAACACCTCAACATTAATTCCTTTATTTATAACCACATAAAATAAATATTTTCCTATCCATCATTTATGTCCACATAAAATAAATATTTTCTTATCATATAAATCAATAATTAATTATTCATAAATAATATTACAGAATCACAATAATGACAACCAGGCCGTTCCCAGGAAAGAGGGGGCGTTCCGATAAAGATTTTTCCTTACTGGCGCGCAATTAGGTGACCAAAGCTCTCCTTGACAGAACTTTCTAGACATTGCCAATAATGCTATCTAATAATATTATTTAATTAATATGAATTATTGATCTGATAATAGAAAATATTGTGCAGTGATAATTATTAAAACAACAATAATATAAAATATCAACGTAGCAATTATTGAACTAATAAAATAAAATATTGAACAGTAATTACTGTAACAATTATTGAGTAGTGATTCTTACACTACGTAAGAATCAATAATTCAAAAATGCTGTGCAATACCGTGTGCTACTGAGCCACAACGCGTATTACTATATTTTAACCACCAGGTATTCCAACAGTTAACGGTAAAACTTTCGTCGTTATTTTATAAAAATATTTTTGTTATTTTCTCAATCCGACAATAATTCGTTGTAGGGTCCACCAATGATTGTGTCGTCGTACGAATATTTCCTGTTTAAAACGAATATTCTACGACCAATCGAATATTATATAACAACTTGTGTACTTTGCAAAAATTATAAATATTACCCATAACTATAAAATTATATCAAATTCACTCCATAATATTTAAAAATAAAATTTATAGAAAATTCATCTTTATTCATAAAAGTTGGGGTCTTACAACCTTCCCTTCTTATGAAATTTCGCCCTCGAAATTAGGGTACGTACCTGGTATGTCGAAGAGGTAAGGATACCTTGATTTCATTTCATATTCTAACTCCCAGGTCATTTCTCAATATCGTGGTTTCTCTCCACAAAACCTTGACTTGAGGTATAACCTTGGAGCGTAAAATATGCTCCTTCTTATCTAAGATTTTAACAGGAACCTCTTCATACGTTAAATCTTCCGCTATTTCGTCCGGTTCTAACTCAATAATATGGTTCGGGTCTTTCACATATTTACGTAACATAGATATGTTAAAAATATTATGAACACGAGACGTACTTGGCGGTAAGGCGAGTCTATATGCCACAGTTCCTACTCGCTCGAGGATTAAAAATGGGCCAATGAATCGAGGATTGAGCTTTCCTCTCTTTCCAAATCTCGTAACTCCTTTCCATGGAGCAACACGTAACAACACATGTTCTCCAATATCGAATTTCACGTCCTTTCGATGAAGATCAACATAACTCTTTTGTCGATCTTGTGAGATTTTTATACGTTGTCGGATCGTTTGAATTTTTTTCGTAGTCATACGTACCAACTTTGGTCCCAACAACGTTGCTTCACCCACCTCATCCCAACATACTGGAGAATGACACTTTCTTCCATACAACGCCTCGAATGGAGCCATGCCAATAATTTCTTGATAATTATTGTTGTAGGAAAACTCCACCAATGGTAAGAACTTGTCCCAACTTCCCTTGAAGTCAAGGACACAGAGTCTTAATAGAGATTTTTAAGAGTTTGAATAGTCCTCTCTGACTGCCCATCCGTTTGAGGATGATAAGCCGAACTAAATCGTAAATTCGTGCCCATAGCATTTTGTAAACTAACCCAAAATCTTGAAGTGAATCTTGGGTCTAGATCAGAAACTAAGGATACTGGCATACCATGCAATCTTACAATCTCGTTTATGTACATACGAGCAAGACGTTCAAGTGTATAAGTTTCTCGTATAGGTAAGAAATGAGTCGACTTGGTCAATCTATCAACAATGACCCAAATCGTATCTATGCCTTGAGAAATCTTGGGAAGACCGGCAACGAAATCCATGGTAATGTGCTCCCATTTCCATTCTAGAATTTCAAGTGGTTGCAATGGACCTTTTGGTACTTGATGCTCCGCCTTGACTCGTTGACAAGTTAAACATCTTGAGATAAACTCCGCTATCTCTCTCTTCATATTGCTCCACCAAAATGTATGTCGAAGATCATGATACATTTTGGTACTCCCAGGATGGATTGTAAACGGTGTGTTGTGCTCCTCCATCATGATTTTATACTTTAAATCAGGGTAATTAGAAACACAAAGTCTGGAGTTGACTCTAAGTATTCCTTCTTCATCGATTCTTACTTTCGGGATAGCACCTTCTTGCACTTTCTTCTTCATATGCATCAGCTCCAGGTCTGTATCTTGAGCAACTTTAACTTTATCGATTAAAGTCGGCTCAACTTGTATATTTGCCATCATCACGTGGGTCCCTGAAGTATTTAATTTTATCTCCATCCTTTATAAGTCATATAAAATGGGCCTTTGCGTTGACAATATCGCACTCGTACCCGCATATGATCTTCTACTCAATGCGTCAGCTACTACATTTGCTTTACCAGGATGGTATTGAATGGTATGATCATAATCTTTTAATAGTTCAAGTCAACATCGTTGTCGCATGTTGTGTTCCTTTTGGGTGAAGAAATATTTACGAATTTTATGATCCGTAAAGATCTCCACTTTCTCCCCATACAAGTAATGCCTCCAAATTTTAAGTGTGAAAACAACAGCTGTCAACTCTAGATCATGAGTAGAATAATTTCTCTCATATTCTTTAAGTTGCCGAGAGGTATTGGCTATGACTTTTCCATGTTGCATGAGAACATATCCTAACCCTTTGCCCGAAGCATCACTGTAGATGACAAATCCCTCCAAGCCATATAGTATTGTCGGAACAGGCACTAGTACAAAGTAGTAAATAAACAACACTTAAACCACAACATTTTTATAAAAAAACGTTGTGGTATTTTTTTTCCACAATGTTTTTTAACAAAACGTTGTATATATATATGAAAAAACATTATATATTTAAAAGGGCATTTTTTTAATTTTAAATAGATAACGTTTTTAAAAAAAATGTTGTGTATGTCAAAAACACACGGAGTTTACAATAATTTAGGCGGAAATGAAAACTTAAAATTAAAAATCCTAAATAGTTCTTTCTCTCTCAAAAGTTTTCGTATTTCATCTCACACTTCTCTCTTTCTCTACTCCTAAACATTCACGAAAACTAGGGTTCAAATGGCAAAAACCAGAGGGGATTCAGTATCAGTCGTCAACCAGATCAAAGGAAAGAAGGATCGATAGTGGCTCCAAAACCTAACCATCGTTCGAAATCGGCATCGCCAGAGATTGGGTATCGATTTTGGGTTTTCTTCTCAGAGCACGAAACATAGAGGAAAACATTAAAGGGTAAAATCGATTTTGTGTGCAGGATATTGAACCTAGCAGAACTGATGCCGTCGCGGTGGTGTCGGACTTCGTTGACGGCATCGTGAAGGAACAGAAGCAACAGAAAATGGGTGGAGTGAATGATGACGTGGAGATGGATCCGGATGAGGTGGAGATGATAAAGGTGATGGGGATTTCGGTAGGGTTTAATTCGACCAAGGGAAGCCTGTGGCTGGTAATGATGTAAGTGGAGTGGGAACGGTGACGAAGAGGATGCCTAGACAGTATATTAATCGTTGATTTTGATTTCTCAGAGGTTAGGGTTTCTTCATTCTTATATTTTCATGTTTTCCCCCTTATTAGCAAATTAATTATATTATACTATTTTTCCCCTTAATAGAAAATTAATTGTTAGTGATGGATATATTGAGGAGGCAACATTAGGAATTTCATTTATTTACTCTGCTATTGGAATTGCAAATTTGAACTATTACTATTTTGGAGCAAGTGTTGATGTTGGGTTCAATTAGAGAACTGATTAAATGGGCAGTTTTAAGCTGTGTAAAACGAGTCTAAAAAGTTTGTTTTGGATGGTTATCATTTTTTTAAAATATTGGTCAGTATCCCAGTTTGGTGAATAAGCTATAACTTCCCCTTGAATTTGGAGTGTTCTAATTTTAATTTTAAGTGACTTGCCTGGTTTTTCAGTTCTTGGAATAATGCCAAGTTGTGGCAAAATAGTTAGATTTCTGCTTTGTTTTACTTTGATAAATGTCTTTGATTATTTATGTGTTGTATTTGCTTTGTTATTTTCCCTATTGTCTACAGAAAGCCACCAAACGTAAGAAGATACAAGCATTCAAGTCAAAGATGCAGATGGAGCAACTTGAGGTACACAGAATAAGAGGCCGAATGCAATGTATCCTGATCTTGTATCATTTGTCTACAAGTCCCGGCTTGATTAGCTAGTTCAGGGTAAGTGGGTAACACTTGTTTACAAATTTCATTAATGTTCATAGTTTAATCTCCTGTCATATTTTCATTTTAACTTTCAAGTAGAAGTACTTCAATTTAGACGTTGAAGTCTGAATTTGTGACATCAAACTAGTAAAACATGTGTATTGATCTTATTTACTCATTCAAGACTTGGAGCCTTCAAGCTGTGTGATGCGTAGGACAGATTCCTTACTGTAGAGGTAAAGCTGATTTTCGTCTAACACTTTTACAATATAATGTAATTTTTCTTTTCCTATAGTTAGTTCATTTCTAGGCCTGTTTTGAAATGACCTAGCTATAGTCGGGGTTTGTCCTTATGCCATTGTATATTTGGTCCCATCTAATACAACACCAAACTTATCAAAAAAAACATGACAAACTTTCTTTTATTATCATTTATGCTAAACTTTTGACTTTATTGACTGTGTGACATATGTAGGGAGTTGCCCTACTGGAGCTTTCCGACTATCGTGATATGGGTGATTCTGTTGATCATCACAGAGATATGTGCTTTCTTTAGTCCCCCCCCCCCCTTTTCTTTTCCTGTTAAATATGATTTGAAACAAAGTTGACAATAACCTTGCCATTATTGTTCTTTGTTCTTTTGTCTTTGTGATATGATTCCATGCCGTCAAAAGCCCAAATTATTAAGGCAGATGAAGTACCATATTTTTACATTTCATTGATATATTTATATATTCCCCTTATTTGTGTTGCAGTAATATTCTGTTTCAGATGAAGTAATATTCACTTGTATATGTTGATGTCATTTTCTATTCTGTTTCAGAGAATACAAGTGTAGATTCATAGTGATGATGTTATTTTATATTGTAGAATGGAAAATGCAATGCAGTGAGTACTTCCCATACTCAACATACTTTGAAGGTGGTCGCAACTCTGCAATTATGTCTTGCAACCAGATAAAGAAGAACCCTGCTAATGGGAGTATGAATCATTCACAAGCTGATCAAAGCGCAGTGCCTCTTTCTTCAAATGGAAAACTAGAAAATGTAGAGGCACTCAAGGACCTTGTCATCTAATCACATACGAGTAAGTTCTGTTTTGCTAATATATGTGCAACAGATAACTGTGTCTAATGTTGATACTCGTGATTGTCCTGAGATGAAGAGATATAGACAGCTTGTTAAGAAAGATGATTTTATGTTTTATGCAAGTTATAACAAGATCCGGTTAATCTTGGTGACACTGAGTTATTCTTTTCGCTTCTTTTTTGTTTTTTTGATTTTATTTTATTCAGTCAGTGTTGTTATTCTCCCCATATTTGCCATGTTATCTGTTGTTACTTTCTTGAGTCTTATCCAGAACTATGTATGCTATTCGATTTTTTTTTTCCAGTTTCTTTTTTCTTTATTATATATATATATATATATATATATATATATGTATTTTTTTCCTCCCCCTAATTAAATATATACATGAATAAAATTCTTTTGATCTCAATTTGATACACTTTCTTTTGATCTCGTTGAGAGCATATCCCCAACTATTTTTGGTCATCAAGATATTAAGCGAGCAATCCTGCTTATGCTTTTGGGTTGTGTCCACAAGTTCTATTATGAAGGCATTAACTTGAGGGGAGATATTAATGTTTGCATTGTTGGGGATCCAAGCTGTGCAAAATCTCAGTTCCTCAAGTAAGCCTTAGATTCCATTTTTCTAATATTCCTCCAGTTACAAACAAAAATACTAATTTACGCAGTTCTATCTATCCTTACAAGTATACTTCAAGTCTGGTTCCGAGATCTATGTATACATCTGGAAAATCATCTTCTGCTGTTGGCCTAACTGCTACGGTAGCTAAAGAGCCAGAAATCGGGGAGTTCTGTATCGAGGTAGCTTTCTATATTTTGTTTTTATATCGAGGAAGTTTTAAGGTTTAGTAATCCCACTGTCTTATTAGTCACTGTATATAAAGTAATCCTTAATTATATGATCAGGAGCATGTTGTCAAAAGATTTACATGAGGGTGTATTGGAGGCTATTTCTATTCAAGAACTAGCACATGTTAGACAAATTTATCCCTACTTGTGATTAAAAACATATCACAGTTTATAAAGATCCAAGCATTTTTGTGAAAGCTATCGCAGTGGAGTTGAAAGAAATTATCCCTACTTGTATCAATAGTAATATAGTGAATTTGGGATGTATATATGGATAGTTTGGTATATATTTTGTGGATGTAGTAATTTGAAGCTGTAAACGAGTGGTATTATTGGGATGTACTTTGAATGGTTGATACATTTTGGCTATATATCATGGCATTAGCATATTGCAGGTGCATTGGTAATATAGGTGAACCACATCCTTTTTTTTTCTTTTTTTTTCTTTATCTACAACATTTAAAAAACGTTGTCTGATATACTAAACAATAACATTTTTATCCAAAACACGTTGTGGAATCATACTTTCTACAACGTTTTTAAGCATCTGCTAATTTTTAAAAAAATAAATCTATAACGTTATTTCCTAAAAAGCGTTGTGTATTGTGCTTAACTACAACGTTTTAAAAACGTTGTGTAAGGGTGTTAAATTGATAACACCCTTAACCACGACGTTTTTCTGACTGAAACCACAACGTTTTTTCCACGTTGTCTATTTACTGTTTTGTAGTAGTGAGGTGCTGAAATGAGTCTCCTCTTGAGTTCTTGAAAACTCTTCTCATATTCCACGCTCCAACCGAATTTTGTATCTTTCCGAGTCAGCTGAGTTAATGGAGTAGCGATTCGAGAAAACCCTTCTACGAATCTCCGATAATAACCAGCTAAGCTGAGAAAGTTACGTACTTCGGTCACTGATTTAAGTTGCTCCCAGCTTTGAATAGCTTCAATCTTTGTCGGGCCAACAGATATTCCATGACTTGATACTAAGTGCCCAAGGAATGCTACTTCTGTAAGACCCCGAATTTTAAGAAATAAAAGTATTCAATTTTTCTTATAATTACTATTCAGTAAATGGTTAAATTGATAAATGTAAAAGTTAAGGGTGATATATGAATTTTTTTTCAAAATACACAAGTGGTTATAAAATATTCATTGTTGTCGGGGAATATTTGTTTGGTCGTGGAATATTCTTTCTGTCGAGAAATATTCGTACGACGGCGTAGCTCATAACAGAAAGCGATTGGATGAAGAAAACAACAAGTATAAGTTGTTTATAAATAACGGCGTAGTTGTTACCGTTAATACTGTTGGAATACCCGGTGGTTAAAATACAGTAATACGCGTTATTGCACAGTAGCACACGGTATTGCACAGTATTTTTGAAATTATTGATTCTTACGTAAGAAGGCACTACTCAATAAGTGTTACAGTAATTACTGTTCAATATTTTATTTTATTGATTCAATAATTACAACGTTGAAATTTTATATTATTGTTGTTCAATAATTGTCACTACACAGTATTTCTCATTATCAGATCAATAATTCATATTATTTGAATAATATTATTAGATAACATTATTGGCAATGTCTAGAAAGTTCTGTCTAAGGAGAGGTTTGGTCACCTAATTACGAGCCAGTAAGGAGAAATTCTTATTGAAAAGCCCCCTCTTTCCTGGGAACAGCCTGGTTGTCATAAATGTGATTCTGTAATATTATTTGTGAATAATTAATTATTGATTCATATGATAAGGAAATATTTATTTTATGTGGATATAAATGAGGGATATATTTTTGTGATTAAAAATGAAGGAGTTAATGTTGAGGTGTATTATCTGTATTTTTGTCGGAACGGAGGTATTGAAAATCAAATTAGAGTTTTTGAGATATTTTGAGAGGGTTATAATTTTTAATCCGACCGTTGGATCGTGGTAATATTTGGATATGTTATACATATATAAGTTGAATATATGTCCACAAAATTTGAACCGTTAAAAATGAACGTATGATTTGTTATGAATTTTACGAGATTACTGGTTCAGAAATTGTTGAATTTTCGGAGTTAATCATTTTGGTAGAAAATTTTAGAATTGGTGGATACCACTCTTAGTTGGTGAAGAAATGTGCTGAGATTTTTATTCAAATATAGTGGGTGGGAATAGTAGCAGGTAAAGCCATCAGGTTGCAGGTTAAGTCTGCTTCGGCGTGCTAACATTTTTCTATAAATAGAGGGCTAAGTTAGAATTGAAAATCACACCAGAAACATAAGCTTTCTCTCTTTCTCTCTCAATATTATGAAGCATATTTTGTGAGTATTTAGATACTTTGAAAGTTGCTATTCAGTGCAAGTTTCCTTCGGCTTTGCATTCCAGTCAGAAATACTGCACTTTTGAGGTAAGGGATAGTAAGGGATTTTAAGGATTATTATGTTTTTCAGTTCGTACTTCTTCTGACCTTCAGAAAATTCTGGAAAAATTTAATATGATATTTTGATGAGTTTTATTGATTGTGTCCAAAAATGGTGATTTTTGGATGTATATATATTAAGAGTTATGAATTTTACGGGAAAAGACTATTTTAAAAGTAACCGCTTATAATTCCTTGTGGTTAACTCCAAAATTGGTGAAATTGTTATTGGGAGTACATGTATATGATAGAAGTATACTCTGTAAATTTCAAAATTTTTGGACAAAAGTACAATTTTTGATAAATATCTAAATATTCGGCTATTTTGGCCATATGAAAAATAGTAAATGAGTTTTAAAAATTCTGGAAAAAATATATGTTCAATATGGGACTATATTATGAAAAGAAAAATTATTTACATTGATTTGGTATTTTTCATGAAAAGGGACTAGTTATGAGTAAATGAATTAAATATGTTATGTGAAGTAAGAAAATTGGAAAATAGGATTTTATGGCTTGAGAATCCTATATGAGGTATATGTAGACTTTTTATGAGGGTTTTGGTTATTGGTGATGAAATCTTATGAGTTTGACATTTTAGAATGATTAAATGCATTATTTTAGTAAAGTGTAAACAATTAAAATAAATTTCTTATAAGTTTAAGAAATGTTATTCTTTCAATATCATTATACCGAAATATTGGTATAAATTTTATTGTGAAATTTCTATCTTTTTGTGTCGGGGTTACTATTCACGAGTTACTATTCACGAGTTACTATTCACGAGTTACTATTCACGACAAAATTGGTTTCTTTTTCTGACCAAATTATAGTTGATTTATAAATATTACTCTTGAGATTAAATCTATATGTTGATCATATTGTTTTTATTATCATATATAACATTTTTATAACTCTGATGCTGAAATTCTCTTTCACTTGAGTGTAAAGATGGGTAGATTATTGGTATGATCATGACTTTGGGTTCTCTTTGGCCAGTAGTGCAAAGTTGAATTATTGAATAGTATGATCATGACCATTGAATTTATAATTGAATATCTTTAGCTTAAGTGCAAAGGTGAAATGATCAACATGGTTATAATTATTGTTTATATAAATGATTATATATTTCTTTGAGATATTAATATATTTGGTCTGTAGTGCAAATACGAACTGTTGATGAATATATTTGGCTTGTTGTGCAAATATGAACTGTTGAGGAATATCTTTGGCCTGTAGTGCAAAGATGAATTGTTGATGAATATCTTTGGCCCGTAGTGTAAAGATGACCTGTTGTTGAATATCTTTGGCCAGTAGTGCAGAGATGAATTGGTGACGAATATCTTTGGGCCGTAGTGTAAAGATGAAGTTATTAGTATGATTATGAACAGGAAATGTGATTTGGTGTAACCATGATCTTTGATATTTCAGGTAAAGATAGGTGATAAAAATTATCTTCGTTCTGGATAAGAAGAGGAATTTAGAACTACAGTTATGATTATGAGTTATTCATATGATTGTGGACCAGAATTGTTGATTGATGTTATAGGGATAAAACACTGTTGGTGGATTTTTAACATGGAGAAGATAATAGACTTTATAGTCTATTTGACTCTTCTAATGGATTGCTCGTTCCGCTGCAACTATGATTGAAATTTTTATCATCTACCATATGTTATAAATCTCTGATTTATTATTGATGAAGGCTATTGATAATTTAATTATCTTTAGTCATGATATTCTTTACTGAGCTAGTTGTGCTCACCCTTTTGCTTCACAATTCCTTTTCAGGTAATAAGAGTGTAGCTGGGTCGAGCGGGGGTAACAGGGGAATAGAACGGTGGTCGTCATTTAGTAGTTATATTTGGTGAATCAAATAGGGTGAGGCGAACCCAACGTTGGAAGGGTGTTTTGTCACTATCATACAAGATGTCTAATGATATACAATCTCGTGTCATCATAAGACAGGGATGTGCTCATCCACTTGCTGAGTATTTTTACGAGCACTACCTATATAATCTTGGTGTTTATTTGAAGTATAATTCTCAATTAGAGACAGTGGAGATAATGATATGTCAAGAGAAGACTCCCCATTGGGAAGAATATGATAGTAATCTTCTCGTTTTTCTTTGGGATCTATTGGGTCAACCAAGGATAATTCTGTGGACATATGATATCTATCATAACCTAGAAGCATGGCCTCCCATGTACAAAGATTTCCTTGAGCACTTCCCAAAGATTCTAACTTCTAAAACAGTTTTTGACTATACCTTTATGTAAGGTGTCATTGTGAGGTGCTGTCCACGGTTGGGACATGAGTTATATTTGGTATATATTTGTATCCAAACTCACAGCATATGTGTTGTTGTATTTTGCACGACAATTGTTGTAATAAAGTTGTAGTTATTTTCTGTACCATGTATTTGGCGACTCAAAATGGGTGTTGTATACCTATTTTGGGGGCGTCACAGTTGGTATCAGAGTTTAGGGATATGATCTCAGGCGGAGATCGGAGAATAGAACTAGGAGGGAAGAGATGAGTAAATCCTTTGCTAGTGTGTCCTACCTAAGCTTATTTATTGGTCAGTCATAATATCGGAATATTATGTGATATGTTAATTTGTTAAATTAACACTTGTTTTGAAGCTGTATTCTAGAATGATATTTGAAATACAGGAGATAAGCAATGGAGAAATTATGATGACAGAGAAGATGGAATCTGAAATAAAAGGAAGGTATTCTCAACTCTTTGAAATACCAGGTACGTAAATTTCGGGGACGAAATTTTATAAGGAGGGGAGATTGTAAGACCCCGAATTTTATGAAATAAAAGTATTCAATTTTTCTTATAATTACTATTCAGTAAATAGTTAAATTGATAAATGTTAAAGTTAAGGGTGATATATAAAATTTTTTTCAAAATACACAAGTGGTTATAAAATATTCATTGTTGTCAGGGAATATTCGTTTGGTCGTGGAATATTCATTCTGTCGGGAAATATTCGTACGACGGTGCAGTTTTTTGTGGGCCCCATAACGGAAAGCGATTGGATGAAGAAAACGACAAGTATAAGTTGTTTATAAATAACGACGTAGTTGTTACCGTTAATACTGTTGGAATACCCGGTGGTTAAAATACAGTAATACGCGTTATTGCACAGTAGCACACGGTATTGCACAATATTTTTGAAATTATTGATTCTTACGTAAGAAGGCACTACTCAATAAGTGTTACAGTAATTACTGTTCAATATTTTATTTTATTGATTCAATAATTGCTACGTTAAAATTTTATATTATTGTTGTTCAATAATTGTCACTGCATAGTATTTTCCATTATCAGATCAATAATTCATATTATTTGAATAATATTATTAGATAACATTATTGGCAATGTCTAGAAAGTTCTGTCTAAGGAGAGGTTTGGTCACCTAATTGCGCGCCAGTAAGGAGAAATTCTTATTGAAAAGCCCCCTCTTTCCTGGGAACGGCCTGGTTGTCATAAATGTGATTCTGTAATATTATTTGTGAATAATTAATTATTGATTCATATGATAAGGAAATATTTATTTTATGTGGATATAAATGAGGGATATATTTTTGTGATTAAAAATGAATGAGTTAACGTTGAGGTGTTTTATCTGTATTTTTGTCGGAACGGAGGTATTGAAAATCAAATTAGGGTTTTTGAGATATTTTACGAGGGTTATAATTTTTAATCCGACCGTTGGATCGTGGTAATATTTGGATATGTTATACATATATAAGTTGAGTATATGTCCACAAAATTTGAACCGTTAAAAATGAACGTATGATTTGTTATGAATTTTACGAGATGACTCGTTTAGAAATTGTTGAATTTTCGGAGTTAATCATTTTGGTAAAAAATTCTAGAATTGGTGGGCCCCGCTCTTAGTTGGTGAAGAAATGTGCTGAGATTTTATTCAAATGTGGTGGGTGGGAATAGTAGCAGGTAAAGCCATCAGGTTGCAGGTTAAGTCTGCTTCGGCATGCTAACATTTTCATATAAATAGAGGGCTAACTTAGAATTGAAAATCACACCAAAAACATAACCTTTCTCTCTTTCTCTCTCTATATTATGAAGCATATTTTATGAGTATTTAGATACTTTGAGAGTTGCTATTCAGTGCAAGTTTCCTTCGGCTTTGCATTCCAGTCAGAAATACTGCACTTTTGAGGTAAGGGATAGTAAGGGATTTTAAGGGTTATTATGTTTTTCAGTTCGTACTTCTTCTGACCTTCAGAAAATTCTGGAAAAATTTAAAATGATATTTTGATGAGTTTTATTGATTGTGTCCAAAAATAGTGATTTTTGGATGTATATATTAAGAGTTATGAATTTTACGGGAAAAGACTATTTTAAAAGTAACCGCTTATAATTCCTTGTGGTTAACTCCAAAATTGGTGAAATTGTTATTGGGAGTACATGTATATGATAGAAGTATACTCTGTAAATTTCAGATTTTTTGGACAAAAGTACAATTTTTGATAAATATCTAAATATTCGGCTATTTTGGCCATATGAAAAATAGTAAATGAGTTTTAAAAATTCTGGAAAAAATATATGTTCAATATGGGACTATATTATGAAAAGAAAAATTGTTTACATTGATTTGGTATTTTTCATGAAAAGGGACTAGTTATGAGTAAATGAATTAAATATGTTATGTGAAGTAAGAAAATTAGAAAATAGGATTTTATGGCTTGAGAATCCTATATGAGGTATATGTAGATTTTTTATGAGGGTTTTGGTTATTGGTGATGAAATCTTATGAGCTTGACATTTTAGAATGATTAAATGCATTATTTTAGTAAAGTGTAAATAATTAAAATAAATTTCTTATAAGTTTAAGAAATGTTATTCTTTCAATATCATTATACCGAAATATTGGTATAAATTTTATTGTGAAATTTCTATCTTTTTGTGTCAGGGTTACTATCTATGAGTTACTATTCACGAGTTACTATTCACGAGTTACTATTCATGAGTTACTATTCACGAGTTACTATTCACGACAAAATTGGTTTCTTTTTCTGACCAAATTATAGTTGATTTATGAATATTACTCTTGAGATTAAATCTATATGTTGATCATATTATTTTTATTATCATATATAATATTTTTATAACCCTGATGCTGAAATTTTCTTTCACTTGAGTGTAAAGATGGGTAGATTATTGGTATGATCATGACTTTGGGTTCTCTTTGGCCAGTAGTACAAAGTTGAATTATTGACTAGTATGATCATGACCATTGAATTTATAATTGAATATCTTTAGCTTAAGTGCAAAGGTGAAATGATCAACATGGTTATAATTATTGTTTATATAAATGATTATATATTTCTTTGAGATATTAATATATTTGGCCTGTAGTGCAAATATGAACTGTTGATGAATATATTTGGCTTGTTGTGCAAATATGAACTGTTGAGGAATATCTTTGGCCTGTAGTGCAAAGATGAATTGTTGATGAATATCTTTGGCCCGTAGTGCAAAGATGACCTATTGTTGAATATCTTTGGCCAGTAGTGCAGAGATGAATTGGTGACGAATATCTTTGGGCCGTAGTGCAAAGATGAAGTTATTAGTATGATTATGAACAGGAAATGTGAGTTGGTGTAACCATGATCTTTGATGTTTCAGGTAAAGATATGTGATAAAAATTATCTTCGTTCTGGATAAGAAGAGGAATTTAGAACTACAGTTATGATTATGAGTTATTCATATGATTGTGGACCAGAATTGTTGATTGATGTTACAGGGATAAAACATTGTTGGTGGATTTTTAACATGGAGAAGATAATAGACTTTATAGTCTATTTGACTCTTCTAATGGATTGCTCGTTCCGCTGCAACTATGGTTGAAATTTTTACCATCTACCATATGTTCTAAATCTCTGATTTATTATTGATGAAGGCTATTGATAATTTAATTATCTTTAGTCATGATATTCTTTACTGAGCTAGTTGTGCTCACCCTTTTGCTTCACAATTCCTTTTCAGGTAATAAGAGTGTAGCTGGGTCGAGCGGGGGTAACAGGGGAATAGAACGGTGGTCGTCATTTAGTAGTTATATTTGGTGAATCAAATAGGGTGAGGCGAACCCAACGTTGGAAGGGTGTTTTGCCACTATCATACAAGATGTCTAATGACATGCAACCTCGTGTCATCATAAGACAGGGTTGTGCTCATCCACTTGCTGAGTATATCTACGAGCACTACCTATATAATCTTGGTGTTTGTTTGAAGTATAATTCTCAATTAGAGACAGTGGAGATAATGATAAGTCAAGAGAAGACTCACCATTGGGAAGAATATGATAGTAATCTTCTCGTTTTTCTTTGGGATCTATTGGGTCAACCAAGGATAATTCTGTGGACATATGATATCTATCATAACCTAGAAGCATGGCCTCCCATGTACAAAGGTTTCCTTGAGCACTTCCCAAAGATTCTAACTTCTAAAACAGTTTTTGACTATACCTTTATGTAAGGTGTCATTGTGAGGTGCTGTCCACGGTTGGGACATGAGTCACATTTGGTATATATTTATATCCAAACTCACAGCATGTGTTGTTGTATTTTGCACGACAATTGTTGTAATAAAGTTGTAGTTATTTTTTATACCATGTATTTGGCGACTCGGAATGGGTGTTGTATACCTATTTTGGGGGCGTCACAACTTCCTCAAGCCAGAACTCGCATTTCTTCAACTTGGCATAAAGCTTGTTTTCACAAAGCTTTTGGAGTATCAGCCTCAAGTGTTGCTCATGATCTTCACGGCTTTTGGAATATATGAGAATGTCATCAATAAAGACGACCACAAAGTGATCCAAATATTTCTTGAATACTCGGTTCATCATATCCATGAAAGCAGCAGGAGCATTAGTCAATCCAAAAGAGATGACTAGGAATTCATAATGCCCGTACCTAGTTCTGAAAGCCGTCCTTGGAATGTCATCGTTTCTAACCTTTAACTGATGATATCCATAACGAAGATCGATCTTTGAAAAGAATTTAGCATCTTGCAACTGGTCAAACAGGTCATCAATACGTGGCAACGGATATCTATTTTTGACAGTGACATGATTCAACTCCCGATAATCAATATAAAGTCGCATACTCCCATCTTTCTTCTTCACGAATAGAACAGGAGCACCCCAAGGAGACGTACTAGGACGAATGAAACCGATGTCTAACAATTCCTGTAATTTGGTCTTTAACTCCTGAAGTTCAATAGGAGTCATTCGATATGGGGCTTTGGAAATAGGTTTTATACTAGGTTCAAGGTTGATACAAAATTCAATTTCTCGCTCTGGGGGTAGGCCAGGAGTTCTTCAGGGAATACGTCAGGAAATTTATTAACAATAGAAATATCATTCAAAACTGACGTGTTTTTGTTTAAATCCGTGACATGAGCTAAGAAAGCTTGACATTCGTTTTTCAATAAACGAATAGATTTATGGCTTGAGATGACAGTGATTGATTTTAATGGTTTGGTTGCTTGAATTCGCATAATAGGTTGGTTAGGAATATGAAAGCTAACAACCTTATGAAAATAATCAATTTTTGCATGATAAGTAGTTAACCAATCAATCCCTAGAATTACGTCAAATACAAGTATTTTCAATGAAATAAGATCGACAGGTAATGTGAGGGTACCGATTTGAACCAAACAAGACTTATAAACAGTGGATGTAATGAAGATTTTCCCAACGGAGTTTCAACAGATAAGTCAAAGTCTAATTTCTCCGGAGTCAAATTTAAACGTTGAGCGCAAGTAGGAGAAATAAAAGAATGGGTAGAACCGGTATCAAATAAGGTATAGACCTTGCTAGAGTTTATGATAAGCTTACCTGTGACGACCTCGTTCGGGTTCCTTGCTTTCTGGGAGGTTACGACAAACACTCTCCCTTGAACTACCGGCTGTGACTTTTCTGGGACGGCCTTTGGTGCCTCCATTCCAGCTGGACTTGTCTTCGGTGCACGACAAAATCGGGCTAGGTGACCTTCTCTTCCATAATTATAACACGCTTTGGACTGCATCACGCAGTTTGGACTAATGTGTCCCTCCCCTCCGCATTTGAAGCATATGATAGGTGGTCACTCTCCTTCCTTAACAACGAGTGCTGCTGCTGATGTCTTTCCATCATTGTTGAATCTTCTCTTCTTAAAATTTCCACTCTTATTGTCTTGGCCATGATTACCACCGAAATGGTTACCATTTATGGCATGTTGATTCCCTCCACGTTTGTTGTCACCACTTCGATGACTGCTACCACAAGTATTATCATTTTATCGGCTGCTCTCTCTTGGTTGGGTTGACTCATTTTCACACTCCAATAACTGAGCCCTATTTACAACATCTGAATGCAAACACAGTTTGTGAGAAATTAAGTATTGGCGTATCTCATGTTTTAAACCTCTTAGAAACATCCGTGTCATTTTCTCCTCGTTATCAACTAAGTGGGACGCAAACCGGGACAACTCAGCAAACTTGGCCTCGTACTGTGACACGGTCATGTTGATTTGCTACAGTTTAATGAATTCTACCTCTTTCATGTAACGAATACTTTCGGGAAAGTACTTCCCGTTGAACAGTTCTTGGAACTTCTCCCAAGACATCTTTAGTGCGGCAGGTTGAGTACGCTTTACAGATTCCCACCAGTAATCTACCTCTGCCCGCAACATGAAGGTGGCAAAGGGAACCTTTTGCTTCTCGGAGCATCCCAAGACATCAAATATCTTGTTGATCTGCTTTATCCACGTCTCCGCCTTAAGTGGTTTTGGCTCTCCAAAAAACTCTGGTGGTCCCAGCTCCTTGAACTGTTTAGCAGAGACCGTCTGAGAGTTTCCAGTGTATCCACCTGCATTTTGAACAGGAGTCTCTCTTGCCTGATGTTGCATGAATTGCAGAAAGTCTCTGAACATTCCATCGTTCATCATTTGGTCAGTGTTGTTGTTTGCATGAGGATTGTTATCTTCCTGTTGCACATTATCCTGAGTATTGATATGTGGTGACTCAACGGTCTCCTGTGCTCCATTGCTATTCTCAACATTCTCAGATGTCATTTTTAAATACTGCCACAAAATAAGGGTTAATTGACATGTCACATATTATTCCTATACTCTGACCGACCAATTAAATACCAAATAAACTTAGGTAGGTCATACTAGCGAAGGAATTTCTCGTCTCTCCCCTCCTAATTCTAGTCTCACATCTTAGCCAGGGATCATATCTCTAAGCTTTGATACCAACTGTGACGCCCCCAAAATAGGTATACATAACTCATTCTGAGTCGCCAAATACATGGTACAGAATACAAATACAAACTTAAATATACAACATGAGCTGTGAGTTTTAATACAAATATTGTCGTCTAGACAGTATTAAAACTCAAAATAAGTCCTTAATACATTTATTATCACACTATTTCATAGAATAGTGAGGACTACTAATGCTAACATCTAGACCGTCACTCCGTTCTCCGACTAGTCCCTGCTACGTTCTCATTTCCTGAAGAGAACAATGAAAGCAAAAGGGTGAGCTCAACTAGCCCAGTAAGAAATATTATGACTAAGATAATGCAGAATAATTTATCGCTAGCCTTCAACAATGTTAAACTGATAAAATATAACAAACATCAAGTTTGACTGTAGTGGAACAAGCAATCTATTAGAAGAGTCAAGCAGAGAATAAAATCTACTATCTTCTATAATTTAAAAGATTTTTCATCACTTTTATCGCTCAGACTCAGCTTAATAAATAATCCACATCATCCCTGCACTACGGCCAAAGATATTCATTAGTATCACGACCATAAATTATTTATGCACTACGGGCTAAGGATATTCGCGTATTTATCAATGATCATGATCATGCCAGCAACTGTCCATCAATGCACTATGGGACAATGAGGACTTTTACCACATCATTTGTAACATTACGGTCATGAATAATCCCTGGTCATAATCATACAAAGTTCATCTATGCACTACAGGCCACATATGACTTTCAACATAATATAAACATGAGGATGATGACAATGATATAAGAATTCAATAAAACAAGTTCAAGGATAAATTTTTAAAAATTTATAATTTAATTTATCCAGAAATCAATAACGTCCAAATTGTCAACATGATACTACTTTGTGGAGTAAAATTCAATAATAATATTGTACAAAAAAATAATTTAGACCGAAAATGAATTAATTTTTATCTTGAATAGTATTTCGGGTGAATAGTACTTCGAGAATAGTAACCTCGTGAATAGTACTCCGGCATGAAAAAGTTAAAACTTATCAAGAATGCTCAGAATAATATTTCCATGAAAAGATACTGGATGAAGTGCAAATATCAATGATATTCAACTAATTTCATGGAGTTTAAAAGCCAAAACTTTAACAAAACGAGTATAGAATTCGAAATCTAAAACGAAATAATATTACTTAAATAATATAGAGTATGGGAGAAAATATTATTTTAAGCGAATATTGAACAAAAACAACATCCCTTACCTTGAAAAGAAGAGTATTCCAACTGGTATAACGGGGATATTCTTGAAGAAAACTTTTATTGATTTCTACGCTCAAATCTTTCTAAAACTCTAAAGAAATACGCTCAAGATTATAGAAGAAGAATTCTCTGATTCTTGTGTAATTTTCAATTCTAACTTAAGCGCCTATTTATAGGAAAATGTTAGAACGCCATAGGAGACTAAATAATAAAATAATATTATTATTTATACAATTTCTACGCATGCCAAGCTAGACCAAAACTTCAGCCCACCACAATTGAAAAACCAATTCAGCACATTTATCAACAAAGGACAAAAATGGGTCTCACCCTTAATTTTAATAAAAATATTTTATTTTCTGAAACTTTAATAATTCATAATAAATAGCTCTTTTATCAGAAAAATATGAATTTTATATCCATTCCATAAGAAATTGAATTCTCTACAACTTTACAGAAGAAATTTTTTTTCAAATTCCAAACAGAAAATATCTGAAATTCACAAACGGATGATTTTCAATACCTCATAAAATTCATAACAAATCATACGTTAATTTTTAGCGGTTCAAAATTTGTGAACATATACTCAACTTATATATGTATAATATATCCAAAAATCACAACGATCCAACGATCGGATCAAAATTATAACTCACGCAATAGAGCTTTAAGAACACTGATTTGATTTTTAATACCTCCATTCCGACAAAAATTCTGATAAAATACCTCAACATTAATTCCTTCATTTATAACCACATAAAATAAATATTTTTCTATCCATTATTTATGTCCACATAAAATAAATATTTTCTTATCATATAAATCAATAATTAATTATTCACAAATAATATTACAGAATCACAATAATGACAACCAGGCCGTTCCCAGGAAAGAGGGGGCTTTCCGATAAGAATTTCTCCTTACTGGCGCGCAATTAGGTGACCAAACCTCTCCTTGACAGAACTTTCTAGACATTACCAATAATACAATACAAAAAAATAGGGCTTCAGCAAAAGGGTTTTGGCAACGACTTTACTGTCGTTGCGTCTTTCGTTGCGCAATGAGCGTTGCTAATTGTTCCGCAACGAACGTTTTTTTTTCGTTGCCAAAAGTAATATATTTTGCAACGAAATTTGGCTTTCGTACAGAGACATCGATCTTTTAGCAACAAAATGTATTGTTGCAGAATAATTAAAATTTCGTTGCTAAAAACGCCATTTCATTGCAAAAGCCTTCTAATTGGCAACGAAATGAACTCTCTTTTTTTGCAACGACCATGCATTTTCGTTGCAATTGACACTATTTTGCAACGACATTTTTCGTTGCAGTAAATTATGAAAATTGTTGCCCGCGCTTGCTTTCGTTGCAGAATGTAAACTTTTTAGCAACGATTTTCGTTGTTGATTATATTATTTGGCAACGACATTATGCTGAATCAGCAACGAAAATATTTGTTGCCAGTTATTTTTCAATAGCAACGAAAGTCATCGATTAGCAACGACATTATATGTTGCCGTTTTTTTATATGTGCAACGAAAGTTGATATGATTTGCAACGATAAAAAATGTTGCCTTCTATGTTAGTATTAGCAACATTATTCTCTCTGTTGTTATTAGGTTAATTTTTCATTGCCAAATATTATATTTTTAATACCATTAGCAACGAAAATTTGTTGTTAAATGTATAAAAAATTGTTGCTATATTAAATCTTGTTCAATGCTTTGGTAACGCATTATATTGTTGCCAAATAAAAATTTGACATTCTTTTTGTGTACCTGACTGACTCAATGTCCCCATAGCAAATAATGAAAAAAATACAAAAAACTAGAATATTATTAACTTAATAAAATCATCCACTACATGATCGTTTATTATCTTTACAATTAACCATCTAAAGCTACCACAGTTCTTCAATCAAAGTATATATCTATATATATAGAGAGAGTATACTTCATAATTTCATCCCTTGTCTTCCGTAAACGTAGCACGAAAATTTGATACCCAGTATTGTAAGGCAGGTCGTAAAAGCAGTCTTCCTGCACATATTTAAAAATAATAGCAAAGTCAGAAAAATGAAGGGAAATTATGATCATAAAGGTTTTGGATTTAGAGGCATAAATGTTGGAGATAAATTGAGCCCATAACACGGTTGGCAACAAATAGAATTTGAACTAATACTAATAAATCCAGTTAGGAGACAAATTTTCTCTTACAGCAATCAATCATGAAATGGCCAAGGTGCAAGCAACAGATAGATAACTACTGCAATGAGTGCAATTTCTAAAGAATAATAGATATTAATGTTTTCTCATGAGAAGCACTCGTACATGCACACACTCTAATTGGACAACTTCAAAAAGTGTTTCCTCGGTTCTGTGCTATTAATGGGTGAACCTCCAATTCACTCGCATTCTCAAAATGATGATAGCAAACTATGTGGATAAAATAATTGGACATTGTGTTATGGAATATCTTTCATGAATTTAATAAACAAATATAGGAGTTCTAAGTGAAACTCTTCCCAGACTATCACTTTTACAGACATAATAGCAGATCCATGAAAACCAAAAAAATAAAGCGGTGAATTTAACTTCAATTCACTTGATAAATGTTAAGGAAAAGATGCAAATGTATACCTCCATCATCCTAGTGTGAACAGCTGAAACCATCAGAGGCTGGATTGGTAGAATCAAAGTAGATGCTGCCATCAACAAATTTGAGTTTTCATCCCGGATTGCCCTCGACAAACACTGAAAAAAGATCTTCAGTTAGTTTACCCATGAAAGAGCCAATAGAAAATCTTTGACTGAAATGTAAACAAATGCTACAGTTTATTTCTTTTCTTTTTTGATAGGTAAATGCCACATTTTATTTCAATATCTACAAAGGAATATTTGTGACACTAATAAAGTAACAAGAAAGCTATCAGAATATCCAATAGAATGAACTGTTCACCTTGATTTAATGATGCATTACAAAAACTAACTAATAGCTCATAACAACCACAACAACTTGTGGGCTAACACAGTAGAGCCAGAAGTAAAGAATCTAACTAAACTTTTGATTGCAACACAAACACACATTAATCTCCCTTTCCCACAGGAATCCTCTTGAACTCTACTTGTGCAAAATCAACACCACAAGACAAACACACACTATCCTACAGTGGATATACATTGGCCTAGCCCATTATCCTTGTGCAGGTCAACAATACATATACATCTAACAACAAGGTCTAATTGGTTCTAAATTAAGAAATCAATGAAGCCAGAATAAGACCCACGAGATGAGCTAATACTCAACTCAACAAAACCTTTTCTCCCAAGTAAGATGAGCAAGACCAACCAGTCTGTTGAACAGAAAATCATGAAAGAACTTAGCCATGCAATTTTTATGTAAGAAAAATAATAGACGTATCATGTTCACTCTCGGCACGCAATTCCTCCATCTGCAGAGAATAAATTCTGTTAAAAGCAGGCTTAAGAAATGCCAACTCAGAATTTAAACAAATCTATAATATGTATATATATATATATATATATATATATATGTGTGTGTGTGTGTGTGTGTGTGTATAGAGAGAGAGAGAGATGTATATAGAGAGGCTCATAAACCTTAGCTTTGTAGAGTTGTATCAGAGACGCTTGCTCATACTCGATATAAATATCTTTGTGAGGAAGAAACAAAGACTCTGCTGGCTTCAGTACGTCAAACTGATCAAAGTAAGAGTATATCATTGATGTATTTAGCAAATTCAAGTAGCAATGCTGCCTTCTATACATTAATTGTCCATGCGATGACAATCTAATATCAAATCAAAATTAGGATATTCAACCAAGTGGAGGAATATATAAACTAATTTGTACCTTCAACATCCAATTCACCACACCCAACACCATGTAGATCTCTAGCAAGCACCTGAATCTTCTCATATGCCACAGCTAACATTCTGAGATACTGAAACATCAGGGGGTAGAAATGTGGTCAAAATCTATATAACATCAAAGTGGCATCAATGTTATGAGAACAAATCTAAACCCAGCAAGAGAGCTCACTAATAGAAGTCCACCTTCTTCCACAGTAGGTGTACTAACAAGAGATGGTTTATCCAAAAATTTCTCGAGAAGATTTGGAACTCGGTCTTCCAAAACTCACTGCACCACAACCATCGTAAGATGGTCAGAATTATAAAATTACCAGTAGAGTGCGGCTGCTTTATGAACTTCATAAATGCACTTCAAAAAATAAACAGGGGACAAACCAAAAATAATATCCCAGACATACCTGAACCAAAATTGACATATATGGTAAAAGACTAATATAACAAAAGATTAGGCACTAAGAAAAAACCAAATGGGGGAAATTTAAACAAGCAACAACTCAAATATTATACATGAATAGAAACTTTACAAATATTATATATGAGATTCTCAGCATGCTAGCCTCTCTATTGAATGTATTAATTGTCTAACCCAAAATTTTCATCATAATTTACTAATTCAATGGCCATCAATTTATCAGTGAATTGTTGTGCAGTGATCTCAACTTTATGTCATATATTCAAGAGCCTCCCTAACAGTTTTGAATACTATTAATTACTACTTTATCAACATAATTGTAGAGGACAGAGTCCCATGTCCTTTACTAGTAAAGAAGGTGTATTGATTGTTTTGGAATAAATCACAGAAAAGGTTCCCACTTAAGCCTCACGAATTCTAGCATCAATGAATCAGAATATCAGTATTGCATATTGGTAAAATAATCTGAATTAGCACATTGACTAGATTAAGTTCCCAAGAAAATGATAAAGAATTATTTTGACACCAATAACTCTTCAAACAGAGGTTATATTCTGTTTGCAGACACAAATTGAGATTCAGTTTACTAAGACATGGATAACAGAAACACATTAAACATACAATAGACTCCACAGCAAGATACATATAAAGCTTTAGATACAGATATATAGAGAGAAGAAAAACCCACCGGGAGGGGGCATCATCCCTTGAGGCATGAGTAGGTAGCCATTGGGCATTGGCGCATAAGGCCTCATAACCGGATTTGGTAAGGTGGAACCGATGACACGGTAACGGATCCGGGACCTACACCCCGCGACTGAATTCCAGGGTTCTGTGGCTGAAAGCTAATATTAGGGAGCGGAGAGAACAGCGGTGGCATCGGTAACGGAACCGACGGGGCGGCTGACCGGTACGATGGGGCAGATGAATGGACGTGTAAGGCCTATCTTACTGCCAGATCATGCTCAGCAGCTCAATCCTTCTTCTTTAGTGCAGTGCATTAGTTGCTTTAGTTTCACTTCCTATTAATAAGAACAATTGGTTAATATTAGTTATTAATTTCCTGATTTAGTATGTAAGGACAGAGTAGTCCTTGATCATTTTAGTTCAAAGACATATCAGTCTTTTATTGCCTTTTCTGTTTTGGAGTTTGTTACATTTTTGTTGCTGAATGCTGAGCTATAAGTGTAGGAATTGAGTTGTATTGGGACATGTGATGATTGAATAAAAATCTATTTCTCTCTCTTTTTCTTCTGAGCTCCTCCCTCCTTCGATAATTATTTTCTTTCACAGAAAGAAACCCTTCTTCCATTACTTAATTAGCTACATTTTGTTCAATTAAGCTGGAACAGCAGTCTGTTCCTTACAATTTGGTATCAGAGCCGTTCGATCCCTTCATGGCAACAAATAACCAGCGTCTCAGCAACTTGGAAGAGCAGATAGGGGAGCACACTGAGTCCTTGTTGCAGCTTAAGACACAGTTACAGGAGTCAGTAGTGAGTCTTAAGCAGGATTTTGGAGCACAAATGGGTGGTCTTAAACAGGACTTTGTAGTAAAAATAGATCAGAAGATGCAGCAGATGATGCAAGGGTTTGAAGCTCTGCTAGCAATGAGGCTACCGGTAGTTCAAAACAATACTGGTAATCCCAACAATCCATCTGGTTCAATATTGGGTCCTTTGGATGGAGGGGGAAGTAATGAGAGGGCTGGTAATAGCATTTTTGAAGTTATTAAATTCGAGTTTCCCAAATTTGATGGAACTAACCCTAGGTCATGGGTTAGAAGATGTAATAAATTGTTTGCACATCATGTTGTGGCTGAGGATCAAAAACTATATTTAGCCACCATGAATTTGGAAGGGGAAGCTGAAGAATGGTATGCTGGGTTTGTTCACGAAGGAGTAGAACTGACATGGAATGGATTCGTTGATGAAATTGTAGCTAGATTTGGTCCTGAGTCCCAGGTAAATCCAATAGGTGAACTTAAGAACCTGCAGCAGAATGGGACTGTAGATGAATATAGAAGAAAATTTGAAGAATTAAAGGGCTGGGCTCTTTTAAGGAACCCTACCCTCAATGAGTCCTTCTTCATGGACTGCTTTATTGGGGGTCTAAAGGAGGAGATCAGGTTAGGTATTCAGGAGCTGAAAACCACTACACTTAAGGAATTAATTAGGGTGTTAAGGGTGGAGGAGGCTAAGTTTGAGGCTTGGGTCAAAAAGAGCAGGATAAGTAATAAATTTGGTATGATGGGAAATCCTCAAAAGAGTGCAGTGGTACCCTCTCCTAAGCCTGTATTGATAACTGGTAGTTCTAATCCAGGTGCTCCCATTAACCAGATGGAGTATAGCAGGTCTCTTTCCATTAAAGGACTGACAAGAGAACAAATTTCTGAGAAGAGAAGGAAAGGGTTATATTTTTCTTGTGATGAACCATATACTTTTGGGCACAAATGTAAGAAACCCCACCTGTTTATGTTATTGCCATCTGAAGAGGAGGGTGTTAATACTGAGGATGAGGAGTGCTGTGGGCTAGATGCTAAGGAGGTTGTGAATGATGGGGGTACGTAGGAGGCACATATAACCCTACATGCCTTATCTAGGCATAGTAAGAACAATACCATTAGGATTTTGGGGATGGCTCATGGGAAGTTCCTCAAGATTTTAATTGACAGTGGCAGTACTAATAACTTCCTGGATCCAGTAGCAGCCAAAAGATTGAGAGCTAAAGTACAGACTACCAAACCAATTACTATGTCTGTTGCTGATGGGTTCAAAGTCAGTAGTAATCAAGAGTGCTTGGGCCTTCATTGGACAGTACAAGGAGAGGAATTCAACACTGACTTTAAAATTCTGCCATTGGGTGGTATTGATGATGTGCTTGGAGTTCAGTGGTTAAAGGACTTCAACCCTACCACCTTTGACTTCAATCAACTACAACTCTCATTCATCAAAAATGGAAATCTAGTAATGATACAAGGGGAATCAGACTCTGTGGTCCCAACTGTCCAGATTATGGCTTCTGGTGAATTCAACAATACCCTCAATACTACCACCCATGGTTATTTTGGGTATTTGTTTGGCATGGTCCATGATACCATGGAAGAAGTAACAGCTAACAGAGAGGATGCTACCTGGGAAAAGAAAAATGAATCATCATTCAACCACCAACTAGAAGCTTTGCTCGAAGAATATTCTGTGATATTCCAAGAACCCAAACACTTACCTCCTAATAGAACTCATAACCACCACATTAACCTAAAGGAGGGTAGTCAACCTGTGAACTTAAGGCCCTACAGGTACCCTCATGTGCAAAAAGAGGAGATTGAGAAGATAGTCAATGAGATGTTGCATTCTGGTGTAATCCAACCAAGTAACAGCCCTTATGCTTTTTCGGTCTTATTAGTTAAAAAGCAAGATGGATCATGGAGGATGTGTGTAGACTATAGGTCCTTAAATGAGCAAATTGTTAAGGATAAATTCCCAATCCCTGCCATTGATGAATTGCTAGATGAGTTGCATAGTGCAAAGTGGTTTTCAAAGCTAGATTTGAGGTCTGGTTACCACCAAATCAGAGTCCATGAACCTGATATACAAAAGACTGCATTCAGAACACACACAGGACATTTCGAATTTTTGGTCATGCCTTTTGGCCTCACAAATGCTCCAGCTACTTTTCAGTCCCTTATGAATGAGGTATTCAAACCTTTCTTTAGGAAGTTCATTTAGTTTTTTTTTGATGACATACTGGTGTATAGCAAGACATGGGAGGATCATCTGGCCCATCTTAAATTGACACTACAACTACTGGGAACTAACCAGTTATATGCTAAGAGAAGTAAGTGCACATTTGGGACTAAGCAGGTTCATTATTTAGGGCATATTATATCTCATAAAGGTGTGTCAACTGATCCAAACAAAATTGATTGCATGGTTAAATGGCCACAACCACAAAACCTCAAAAGCTTGAGAGGATTTTTGGGTTTAACGGGATATTATAGAAGATTTATAAGGAACTATGGGATTATAAGCAGGCCTTTAACTGAGTTATTGAAAAAAAAAATAGATTTCAATGGACTACAGCTGCTACAGAAGCTTTTTTGGCTCTCAAAGATGCTATGACCAAGTCTCTTGTATTGGCAATGCCTGACTTTACCAAGCCTTTTGTGCTAAAAGCTGATGCATCCTATTATGGATTGGGGGTAGTCCTTATGCAGCAAGGCCAGCCAATAGCCTTTTTAAGCAAAATCATAGCTTCTAAGCACTTGGGTTGGTCCACCTATGATAAGGAACTTATGTCCTTGGTGTATGCTGTAAGTAAGTGGAGGCACTACCTCCTTGGGAATAAAGTTCAAATCAAAACTGACCACCAGAGTTTAAAGTACTTACTAGATCAAAGGGTGTCCACTGTCAACCAGCAGAAATGGATTACAAAGCTATTAGGACTAGATTATGAGATTGTTTACAAAAAAGGAAAAGAAAATGTAGTAGCTGACTGCCTTTCCAGACCAACAGGTGAGGATTCTAACACTTTTTCTTGCCTAGCTATATCTGCAGCAGTTCCTCAGTGGATTTCAGAATTAGCTCTTTCTTGGGAGGTTGATGAAGTTCTAAAGGATATGATAGCTCAATTAGTACTGGATCCTCAATCTTTACCAGACTATTCTTATACTAATGGGAAGCTGAAGTTCTTGAACAAGCTGGTGATGGGTCCTGATGTAGCACTAAGGAATAAATTATTGACAGAATTCCATGCCTCTCCTTTAGGAGGTCATTCTGGTATTAGAGGGACTTATGAAAGAATTAGCAAGTATTTTTTTTGGCCAAGTCTAAGAGGTGATGTAACTCAGCTGGTCAGAGGGTGTGATATATGCCAAAGACAAAAATATGAGACAGTAGCACCTCCTGGCCTACTTCAACCACTTGTTGTCCCTGAGACTCCTTGGTCAGACATTTCCATGGACTTTATTGAAGGTTTGCCTAATTCACATGGGTATACTACTATCTGGGTAGTGGTCGATAGACTTACCAAATATGCCCACTTTATAACACTTAAACACCCTTTCTCAGCTTCAGATTTGGCTCAAATTTATATTGCACAGATATATAGGCTGCATGGGTTTCCCTCTACAATTGTTTCAGATAGAGACAAGGTATTTGTTAGTTTGTTTTGGCAGTCCTTGTTTAAATTAGTGGGAACCAAGTTGCATTTAAGCTCAGCTTATCATCCCCAATCAGATGGCCAAACCGAAAGGTTGAATCAAGTGCTAGAATGTTATTTGAGGTGCATGGTGGCTCAAAAACCAACTGGTTGGACTATCTGGATTCCCTTGGCAGAATGGTGGTACAACACTCACCATCACAGTGGGTTAAAAGCAACTCCTTTTGAAGCTCTTTATGGTTACAAACCACCATACTTCAATTTTCACCTACAAGGGAGGGTGCATGATTCCAATACTCGAAGTTTCTGTCAGGACAGAAACAATTTCCTTAAGCTATTGAAGCAGAACTTGGTTGAGGCTCAGGCCAAGATAAAGCATTATGCTGACAAATCTAGAACTGAGAGGTCTTTTATGGTAGGAGACTTGGTTTATTTGAGGATCAAACCCCATCAACAAACCGGTCTTTCTCAAACTAGGTTTGGGAAATTAAATCCTAAGTATTTTGGGCCTTTCCCTGTGATTGAGAAAATTGGCAATGTGGCCTATAAAATACAATTACCAGCTGATGCTAAAGTACATCCAGTGTTCCATGTCTCCTTGCTTAAAAAGTGTATTGGTTTAAATTGTCCTAGCTCTCCTACTTTACCTCCAATCAATAACTAGGGACAATTCTTGGTGGAACCTGTGGCTATATTGGAAAGAAAGATGGTGAAGAAGAACAATGATGCGGCTATGGAGGTCCTCGTACAGTGGTCTAATACACTACCCTCCGAGGCAACTTGGGAAGATTGGGATAGTCTTCATAGCAGGTTTCCACAATTTCATCCTTGAGGACAAGGCTGATGTTAAGGGGGAGGAATTGTAAGGCCTATCTTACTGCCAGATCATGCTCAGCAGCTCAATCCTTCTTCTTTAGTGCAGTGCATTAGTTGCTTTAGTTTCACTTCCTATTAATAAGAACAATTGGTTAATATTAGTTATTAATTTCTTGATTTAGTATGTAAGGACAGAGTAGTCCTTGTTCACTTTAGTTCAAGGACATATCAGTCTTTTATTGCCTTTTCTATTTTGGAGTTTGTTACATTTTTGTTGCTGAATGCTGAGCTATAAGTGTAGGAATTGAGTTGTATTGGGACATGCGATGATTGAATAAAAATCTATTTCTCTCTCTCTTTCTTCTGAGCTCCTCCCTCCTTCGATAATTCTTTTCTTTCACAGGAAGAAACCCTTCTTCCATTACTTGATTAGCTGTAGATTTTGTTCAATTAAGTTGGAACAGCAGTCTGTTCCTTACAGGACGGCTGATAACTGAAGTGAAGGAGCAGATACTGAAGGGGCGGCGCATATGATTGGAATGAAGGTGGCTGCAGCTGAGATATGAAAGGCGGTGTAGGAGCCACGAGATTAGGGTTAGTGTTTGGTGGAGCGCTAGTATTAGGAGTCGTTGATGAGGATGATGCTGATGGTGGTGCGTCGGGCCTATCAGATTGGGGAATCGAAGTAACGGCTCCGGGAGAATTAGGCTCTGTCGCTTTTTCAGGGGAATTTGTTGTGTCCGCCATTGATAGAGAGCTCCAGAGCACTAGATGCAATAAAGCTTATGGCGCGCTATGCTGTGCCCTAGACTCTGGTTCAGTAAATGGAACTAATGGCTCTACCCAATTGCGTTATTAATAGATTTTAATATTTTTAATAGTATGTTTGTTTTATGTTTAAGCCTACTATTAATATTAATATTAATTTTCAAAATGAAAATAATAATTATAAAAAAGGAAAAGAAAAAATTATAAATAAAATGAATTAAAATATTTAATTTAATTTTATTATTATTTTAATTATTTTTTTCCACATAATAAATGATTTTATTTTTTATTATTTTTTGTGTTTCCACATAAAAAAATAATAATTTTTTGAATTTTTTGGGTTGTGCTTGTGCATTTGTATAATAAATTAATAATTTCTTGGGTTGTTTAATTTGGATTAAAATGAATACTTGAATTACAATTATAAATAGAATAAGAAAAAAAATAATGAATTTTAAAATATAGTTCATTAATTCTAAATTAATTCGAATTTAACACATTTTAATAATAAAATTATATTATCCATTGTTATTGCCTCATGTTATAACAAGTAAAAATTTGAAAGTACAAAATTTGTAACAAGTGCCACATGACAGATCTGACGTGGCTTCTTACGAATTTTTTCCAAAAATTTGTCTCTTCACTAGCGACCTCAAGTTTGAAACTTTAATTATATGACCACTGGAGCACCACGGGTCAGTTGTTAATATCTTGCAAAGATTAATCTTTATATCAAAACATTTCATTTCTCCCAAAAAAAATTAAAATACTACACTGTTACTATAATTTTGCTACATTTCACAACTTTTTCCTAATTTTAATGAGGGAGTGGGTGGGTGATCTCAATTTCCACCATCAAGATCTTAGTGGGACAATAAATGAATCAGAAAAAAATAAATTCTATTTCAACATTAAAATCTTACTAAATCCTTGTTCAAAGAATTAAATAGTTTAAAATAATGTTAAATATAAACAAATAATTTAATTCTTAAAAATAAATATGGTGGTTATGTTAGGTATATAGATAGGTATTTTTTTACTATTTAGTTTTTTTCCTTTTCTTTTTATTTATTTATTTATTTTTATTTTTTGGTTTCTAGTTTTCAAGTAGTATTTTGTTAGTGGTTACTTTTAGGAAGAAAATCGTGGCGTGGCCGCGTGGGTAATGGAGGGACTGGACTGAATATAAATTATTTTCATTATAAAATGTAATGGGAGAATTGTTATAAAAAAAAACTCTTGTTCTGTAATGATAGTCGTGTGTTTCATTTACACATCTTAAATTATTATAAATTAAAAAATAATAATACATTTCAAATTTATTCTGGATAAAAATTTAATTTGAAAAAATATTGTATGTGGTTAATATTTATTAATAAAAATATTTACTTGAAAAATATTTATTTAAGTCCATAATCATAAATTATCCATCATTTTTTTTAAAAAAATTTAAAAATACTCTTTTATTTTTATATTACTATAAAATACCATAAAATTTTTAACATGTCCTTACTTTTATTATCAAGTAATTACATTTTTAATTAATATTACAAAATAATTAGGAAAAATAAAATTTTAAGTAAAGATTATCATTTTATAAAATAAACGAAGCTAAAGCCTTTAAAAGTATTTGTAAAAATATGGGTATATATACGACTGGATCCATTTTATGCAATAGGTTCTAGTTTTAAATCTCCCTCTCCGTTTTTAATTTGCGAGAACTTTTGGTTCAAATGATATTCTGTGTAGTATTTTAATTTTTTGGGAAAAATAAAATTTTTTGATATAAAGATTAATCCTTGAAAAGTGTTAACAGTTGACTTGTGGTGCTCTAGTGGTCATGTAACCAAGGTTTTAAACTTGAGGTTGTGAGTTCGAACCAGTGGAGAGACAAACTTTTGGAAAAAATTTGAAAGAAGCCACGTCAGATGTCACCTGTGATACGTCATCAAGTCAACGCACATGTAACTCATGGGGGTTCAAAGTCCAAATTTTCTTATTATTATTACTATTACTATTATTATTATTATTATTATTATTATTATTACTACTACTACTACTACTATTACTATTATTATTATTACTATTACTATTACTATTACTATTACTATTATTATTATTATTATTATTATTATTATTATTATTAGCGATAAATCATTTTTTTGTCACTGTACTGGGGTTCGGTTACTGGGGTTCGGTTTTCATTGTGGTTACCGAAACTTTTTTTGTTACAATCGAATAACTGTACTCTCAAAAATTACAAAATGGTAATTCCTTTCGATTTCCGTCCAAAAATTTAACGGAAATCCTGACCCGTTATTTTCTTACGTGGAGGGCAGAAGGCTTTAAATTATTTTTTAAAGAAAACGTTGCTATTGAGTGTCGAACTCTAGACCTACCCAAACTAGAAATCTTATATTCCAACAAAAACCATTGCACCAACTACCTCTTATGCTAGAATTTATGTAACTCTAATATTTAAACAACCTAGCATCTTTTATATGCATGTGAATATGAGATAATAATAATTGTAATAATAATAATAATTGTAATAATTATTATTGTAATAATAATAATAAATTTTAAATAATTAAAATTTTATGAAAGATGGTAAGAAATAAAATGTCGGCAGTCTTGGATGTATAAAAGTGATGTTTTATGATGTTAATTTATAAATAATAATTTATCAATAAGTTTTCTTTTTCACGTGAATATTTGACGGTGGAAATTAATTAATCTCGTCGGGCAATTTAAGTAAAATTAATAAATTGGGTCATGCAAATTGCAATTTAACACAAGTTATTTAAGGTGATTTACACACATTTAATATAGGTAAGCTTCTGGATGGCATGAAATAAATATGGGCATAGGAACCAATATATAAATTGAAGTCCAATTTATGTATTTTATATGTTTGTTTCTTCTAAAAGTGTAAACTGTTTAGGTTAGTAATAATGAGATAATAATAAATTAGAATGAGTCCTTTTTTTAAAAAAAAAGAAATAATTTTAATAAATGACTTATTATTTTTGGAATGATTTATGCCCGTCTTTATTACTTAGGGTTTTGGTTAAAATTCATGACAGTGTTTATTACTTATTTTTTATTCCACAAAGTCTTAGAATAAGAACAGAGAATTTTGAAAAATATAATATAATTTTATAATAAAATACAGCATTAATAATTAATAAAACATCATTAAAAAATAAACTTATAACCAAGCAAACCTCACACACAAACTTCAAATAATTGGGCCGTTGAATTATTATTCTATAAATTAACGTCTTCATGTTCATGAAATTTATTATTAATAAGTTAAATTAACGTCTTTCATAAATTTTTAATTTTAATTAAATAAAATTTTAATTATTATTGGGCCCCATAATAAATTATTAATAAGTTAAATTGTTATGAAAGATGGATGATAAATGAGCTGGGATTTTTAATTATTATTTAAAATAGCGTTCTTCACATGAAGTGCATCGTTACCAATAATATCTTTTAATTTTTGACTATTTTAAAATTTATTATTACAATTATTACAATTCTTATTGTTATTACAATTATTATAATTATTATTATCTCATCTTCACATACATATAAAAGATGTTAGGCGGTTTAAATAAGATTTCTAGTTTGGGGAGTTCTAGAGTTCGACATTCAATAGCAACATTTTCTTTTAAAAAAAATTTAAGTCAAGCCGTCTGCCCTCCACGTCAGCAAATAACGGGCCATGTCAGCAAAAATAACGGGTCAGTATGTCCGTCAAATTTTTGGACGAAAATCAAACGGAATGACCATTTTGTAATTTTTGAGAGTACAGCTATTCGATTGTAACAAAAAAAATTTCGGTAACCACAATGAAAATCGGACCTCAGTACAGTGACCAAATAGTGATTTATACCATTATTGTTATTATTATTATTAGTACTATTATTATTATGACTGTTATTATTATTATTATTATTATTATTATTATTATTATTATTATTATTATTATTATTATTATTATTATTATTATTATTATTATTATTATTGTTATTAGTACTATTATTATTATTATTATTATGACTGTTATTATTATTATTATTATTATTATTATTATTATTATTATTATTATTATTATTATTATTATTATTATTATTATTATTATTATTATTATTACTGTTATTGTTATTATTATTATTATTATTATTAGTACTATTATTATTATTATTATGACTGTTGTTGTTGTTATTATTATTATTATTATTATTATTATTATTATTATTATTATTATTATTATTATTATTATTATTATTATTATTACTTTTATTATTACTGTTATTGTTGTTATTACTATTATTAGTACTATTATTATTATTATTATGAATGTTATTATTATTATTATTGTTATTATTATTATTATTAGTACTATTATTATTATTATTATTATTAGTATTATTACTTTTATTGTTTTTATTATTATTATTATTATTATTAGTAGTGTTATTATTATTATTATTATCTTAATTTAAGGCAACATTTTAATAGTCGTTGCAAAAAGTTATATAAAATATGCAACGAAAATAAAAATTATTGCCAATAAATGTGGTCCATATTAGGCAACGAAATATAGCAATAAAAAAACTTTCGTTGCCCATGATGAGGAGACATCAAGTGGTTAGAAATTTTGCAACGAATTTCTAACGAATTTTGTTTCCAAATTTTGCAACGACTTATGAATTTTGTTGCAAAAAGTGAAAGCTTGACACAATCTGCAACGAAGGACAAGTTTCGTTGCTAAACATACACTTTTAGCAACGACTTATAAAGTCGTTGCCTGAAAAATCGTTGCTGAATCCCCATTTTTAGCAACAAAAAAACTTTCATTGCCCACGATGATGGGAAATCAAGTGGCCGAAAATTTTGTAACGAATTTCTAACGAAATTTTTTCCCGCCAATGAATTAGCAACGAAATTTTGCAACGACTTATGAATTTCGTTGCAAAAAGTGAAAGCCTGACACAATTTGCAACGAAGGACAAATTTCGTTGCTAAATATATACTTTTAGCGACGACTTATAAAGTCGTTGCCCGAAAAATCGTTGCTAAAGGCCCATTTTTTTGTAGTGATGCTATCTAATAATATTATTCAATTAATATGAATTATTGATCTGATAATGAAAAATATTGTTCAGTGACAATTATTAAAATAACAATAATATAAAATATCAACGTAGCAATTATTGAACCAATAAAATAAACTATAAAACAATAATTAATGTAACAATTATTGAGTAGTGCCTTCTTACGTAAGAATCAATAATTCAAAAATACTATGCAATACCGTGTGCTACTGAGCCACAACGTGTATTACTGTATTTTAACCACCAGGTATTCCAACAGTTAACGGCAAAACTTTCGCCGTTATTTTATAAAAAATATTTTTGTCGTTTTCTCAATCTGACAATAATTCTGTTGTGGGGTCCACCAATGATTGTGTCGTTGTACTAATACTCCCTATTTAAAACGAATATTCCTCGACCAATCGAATATTATATAACAACTTGCGTACTTTGTAAAATTTATAAATATTACCCACAACTATAACATTATATCAAATTCACTCCATAATATTCAAAAATGATATTTATAGAAAATTCATCTTTATTCATAAAAGTTGGGGTTTTACACAAGACATTTCAGATTTGTGGCGTGTCCAGCTCGCTTTCTCCTTGTGATCTCTCGTTCACTTATCATCAATAGACTGACCCAATGCTTAATCACTTTAGCCTTGTTCTTCAGAGGCTGACCAGTATCTCTGTTTACACTCCATCTGTGACGCCCCCAAAATTAGGTATACATCACCCATCTTGGGTCGTCAGATACATAGTACAGAATACAAATACAACTGATTAATACAACTGTCGTGTACAATATGACAAAACATAAACTGTGAGTTTGAATACAAATATTATCTTCTAGAGAGTATTCATACTCAAAATGAGTCCTCATTACATTTATTAACACACCATTACATAGAATAGTGAGGACTACTAACTAATACTATCATTCGGACCATCACTCCGTACCCCGACTTGTCCCAGCTACGTTCTCATTTTCTGAAGAGAACAGTGAAAGAAAGGGTGAGCTCAACTAGCCCAGTAAGAAATATTATGACTAAGATAATGCAGAATAAATTATCGTTAGCCTTCAACAATGTTAAACTGATAAAATATAATAGACATCAAGTTTAACTGTAGCGGAACAAGCAATCCATTAAAAGAGTCAAGTAGAAAATAAACTCTACTATCTTTTATGATTTAAAAGATTTTCCAACACTGTGATCGCTGAGACTCAGCTTAATAAAATAATCCACATCATCGAATCACCCCTGCACTACGGCCAAGGATATTCGTATATTCATTAATGGTCATGATCATGCCAACAACTGTCCATCAATGCACTACGGGCCAATGAGGACTTTTACCACATCATTCGTAACATTACGGTCATGATTACACCGAATAATCCCTGGTCATAATCATACCAAGTCCATCTATGCACTACAGGCCACAGATGACTTTCAACAGAATATAAACATGAGGATGATGACAATGATATAAGAATTCAATAAAACAAGTTCAAGAATTAATTTATCCAAGAATTAACAACGTCCAAATTGTCAACATGATACTACTTTGTGGAGTAAAATTCAAGAATGATCAGGAGAATATTTTCATGAATAGATACTGGATGAAACGCAATTATCAAGGATATTCCACAACTTTCATGGAGTATAGAAGTCAAAACTTAACCAACTGAGTACAATAAAGAATGGAATAACAAAAGAAATCACCATGCATGCGATAGACCGCACAGACAGGTTATTCCAATAGAATAATAAATAATGGAACCAGGTCCGGCGTAAACGCACAGACAGGATATTCCGACAGAATAATAAATAATGGAACCAGGTCCGGTGTAAAACACACAGACAGGATATTCCAACAGAATAATAATAAAACGGAACCAGGTCCGGTGTAAAACACACAGACAGGATGTTCCAACAGAATAATAAACGGAACCAGGTCCGGTGTAAAACACACAGACAGGATGTTCCAACAGAATAATAGAAGAATGTCACCAAGTATAGGGTAGACCGCGTATACTGGTTATTCCAACAGAATAATAACAAATGGAATAACAGAAGTTCTCTTCATGAATATAAAAGAAATAATATTCCCTACCTTAAAAGAACTGGATATTGGAAAAGTGATGTAGCAGAATACTTTTATTCTCTCTCTCTTACTCTCTCTATACTTTCTCTTTCTATAGCTTGAATGAATTCGTGAAAAATAATGAAGCCCTAGGCCTCTATTTATAGAAAAACTGAGGGTGGCTCTTGGTCTTAACGAAGGGTCAAATGACTCTTGGTCTTAACGAAGGGTCAAATGACTCTTGGTAATATTGAAGGGACAACTACTATTGACGAAAGTAATTACTATTAACCAAGGTAAATACTATTGACGAAGGTAATTACTATTGACCAAGGTAAATACTATTGACCAAGGTAAATACTATTGACGAAGGTAATTACTATTGACCAAGGTAAATACTATTGACGACGGTAATTACTATTGACCAAGGTAAATACTATTGACGACGGTAATTACTATTGACGACGGTAATTACTATTGACAACGGTAATTACTATTGACGAAAAGACTCTTAGATGATGACATATGGCCCCCCATAAAATAATCAAACTTACCACAACGTCTCAATAATATAACATATTATACAGATGATACTATGACAATAATTTAAGAGATATGATGCAGCAATTACTGTAGCAATAATTGAGTATAGCTGAGTGACTTCTCACGAAAGCATTAATAATCAATACCGTGTGCTACTATGCAACCACGCGTATTACTGTACTTTTACTACCAAGTAGTTCAACAGTTTTAACGATTTTAACGTAATACCTCAGCTGTTATTTTTATAGAAAGATAATTTTGTCGTTTTCTCAATCCGACAATAATTCCGTTGTGGGGTCCACCAATGATTGTGCCGTCGTACGAATATTCCCCGACAAAAAGAATATTCTCCGACCAAACGAATATTTTATAACAACTTGCTTACTTTGCAAAATTTATAAATATTACCCACAACTATAACATTATATCAAATTAACTCCATAATATTCAAAAATGATATTTATAGAAAATTCATCTTTATTTATAAAAATTGGGGTCTTACAACCTCCCCTTCTTATGAAATTTCGCCCTCGAAATTAGGGTACGTACCTGGTATGTCGAAGAGGTAAGGATACCTTGATTTCATTTCTGATTCTAACTCCCAAGTCATTTCCTCAACATCGTGGTTTCTCCACAAAACTTTAACTTGAGGTATAACCTTGGAGCGTAGAATATGTTCCTTCTTATCCAAGATTTGAACAGGAACTTCTTCATACGTCAAATCCTCCGCTATTTCGTCCGGTTCTAACTCAATAATGTGGTTCGGGTCTTCCACATTTTTGCGTAACATGGATATGTGGAAAACGTTATGAACACGAGACATACTTGGCGGTAAAGCGAGTCTATAAGCCACAGTTCCTACTCGATCGAGGATTAAAAATGGACCGATGAATCGAGGATTTAGCTTTCCTCTCTTTCCAAATCTCGTAACACCTTTCCATGGAGCAACACGTAAGAACACATGATCTCCTACATCAAATTCCACGTCCTTTCGATGAAGATCAGCATAACTCTTTTGTCGATCTTGTGAGGTTTTTATACGTTGTCGGATCGTTTGAATCTTTTCTGTAGTCATACGTACCAACTCCGGTCCCAACAACGTTGCTTCGCCCACCTCATCCCAGCATACTGGAGAACGACATTTTCAGATACTGCCACAAAATAAAAATTAATTGATATGTCATATATTATCCTTATATTATGACCGACCAATTAAATTCCATGCAAATAAACTTAGGTATGCCATACTAGCGAAGGAATTCCCCGTCTCTCCCCTCCTAGTTCTATTCTCACATCTTAGCCAGGGATCATATCCCTAAGCTCTGATACCAACTGTGACGCCCCCAAAATTAGGTATACATCACCCATCTTGGGTCGTCAGATACATAGTACAGAATACAAATACAACTGATTAATACAACTGTCGTGTACAATATGACAAAACATAAACTGTGAGTTTGAATACAAATATTATCTTCTAGAGAGTATTCATACTCAAAATGAGTCCTCATTACATTTATTAACACACCATTACATAGAATAGTGAGGACTACTAACTAATACTATCATTCGGACCATCACTCCGTACCCCGACTTGTCCCAGCTACGTTCTCATTTCCTGAAGAGAACAGTGAAAGAAAGGGTGAGCTCAACTAGCCCAGTAAGAAATATTATGACTAAGATAATGCAGAATAAATTATCGTTAGCCTTCAACAATGTTAAACTGATAAAATATAATAGACATCAAGTTTAACTGTAGCGGAACAAGCAATCCATTAAAAGAGTCAAGTAGAAAATAAACTCTACTATCTTTTATGATTTAAAAGATTTTTCAACACTGTGATCGCTGAGACTCAGCTTAATAAAATAATCCACATCATCGAATCACCCCTGCACTACGGCCAAGGATATTCGTATATTCATTAATGGTCATGATCATGCCAACAACTGTCCATCAATGCACTACGGGCCAATGAGGACTTTTACCACATCATTCGTAACATTACGGTCATGATTACACCGAATAATCCCTGGTCATAATCATACCAAGTCCATCTATGCACTACAGGCCACAGATGACTTTCAACAGAATATAAACATGAGGATGATGACAATGATATAAGAATTCAATAAAACAAGTTCAAGAATTAATTTATCCAAGAATTAACAACGTCCAAATTGTCAACATGATACTACTTTGTGGAGTAAAATTCAAGAATGATCAGGAGAATATTTTCATGAATAGATACTAGATGAAACGCAATTATCAAGGATATTCCACAACTTTCATGGAGTATAGAAGTCAAAACTTAACCAACTGAGTACAATAAAGAATGGAATAACAAAAGAAATCACCATGCATGCGATAGACCGCACAGACAGGTTATTCCAATAGAATAATAAATAATGGAACCAGGTCCGGCGTAAACGCACAGACAGGATATTCCGACAGAATAATAAATAATGGAACCAGGTCCGGTGTAAAACACACAGACAGGATATTCCAACAGAATAATAATAAAACGGAACCAGGTCCGGTGTAAAACACACAGACAGGATGTTCCAACAGAATAATAAACGGAACCAGGTCCGGTGTAAAACACACAGACAGGATGTTCCAACAGAATAATAGAAGAATGTCACCAAGTATAGGGTAGACCGCGTATACTGGTTATTCCAACAGAATAATAACAAATGGAATAACAGAAGTTCTCTTCATGAATATAAAAGAAATAATATTCCCTACCTTAAAAGAACTGGATATTGGAAAAGTGATGTAGCAGAATACTTTTATTCTCTCTCTCTTACTCTCTCTATACTTTCTCTTTCTATAGCTTGAATGAATTCGTGAAAAATAATGAAGCCCTAGGCCTCTATTTATAGAAAAACTGAGGGTGGCTCTTGGTCTTAACGAAGGGTCAAATGACTCTTGGTCTTAACGAAGGGTCAAATGACTCTTGGTAATATTGAAGGGACAACTACTATTGACGAAAGTAATTACTATTAACCAAGGTAAATACTATTGACGAAGGTAATTACTATTGACCAAGGTAAATACTATTGACCAAGGTAAATACTATTGACGAAGGTAATTACTATTGACCAAGGTAAATACTATTGACGACGGTAATTACTATTGACCAAGGTAAATACTATTGACGACGGTAATTACTATTGACGACGGTAATTACTATTGACAACGGTAATTACTATTGACGAAAAGACTCTTAGATGATGACATATGGCCCCCCATAAAATAATCAAACTTACCACAACGTCTCAATAATATAACATATTATACAGATGATACTATGACAATAATTTAAGAGATATGATGCAGCAATTACTGTAGCAATAATTGAGTATAGCTGAGTGACTTCTCACGTAAGCATTAATAATCAATACCGTGTGCTACTATGCAACCACGCGTATTACTGTACTTTTACTACCAAGTAGTTCAACAGTTTTAACGATTTTAACGTAATACCTCAGCTGTTATTTTTATAGAAAGATAATTTTGTCGTTTTCTCAATCCGACAATAATTCCGTTGTGGGGTCCACCAATGATTGTGCCGTCGTACGAATATTCCCCGACAAAAAGAATATTCTCCGACCAAACGAATATTTTATAACAACTTGCTTACTTTGCAAAATTTATAAATATTACCCACAACTATAACATTATATCAAATTAACTCCATAATATTCAAAAATGATATTTATAGAAAATTCATCTTTATTTATAAAAATTGGGGTCTTACAACCTCCCCTTCTTATGAAATTTCGCCCTCGAAATTAGGGTACGTACCTGGTATGTCGAAGAGGTAAGGATACCTTGATTTCATTTCTGATTCTAACTCCCAAGTCATTTCCTCAACATCGTGGTTTCTCCACAAAACTTTAACTTGAGGTATAACCTTGGAGCGTAGAATATGTTCCTTCTTATCCAAGATTTGAACAGGAACTTCTTCATACGTCAAATCCTCCGCTATTTCGTCCGGTTCTAACTCAATAATGTGGTTCGGGTCTTCCACATTTTTGCGTAACATGGATATGTGGAAAACGTTATGAACACGAGACATACTTGGCGGTAAAGCGAGTCTATAAGCCACAGTTCCTACTCGATCGAGGATTAAAAATGGACCGATGAATCGAGGATTTAGCTTTCCTCTCTTTCCAAATCTCGTAACACCTTTCCATGGAGCAACACGTAAGAACACATGATCTCCTACATCAAATTCCACGTCCTTTCGATGAAGATCAGCATAACTCTTTTGTCGATCTTGTGAGGTTTTTATACGTTGTCGGATCGTTTGAATCTTTTCTGTAGTCATACGTACCAACTCCGGTCCCAACAACGTTGCTTCGCCCACCTCATCCCAGCATACTGGAGAACGACATTTTCAGATACTGCCACAAAATAAAAATTAATTGATATGTCATATATTATCCTTATATTATGACCGACCAATTAAATACCATGCAAATAAACTTAGGTATGCCATACTAGCGAAGGAATTCCCCGTCTCTCCCCTCCTAGTTCTATTCTCACATCTTAGCCAGGGATCATATCCCTAAGCTCTGATACCAACTGTGACGCCCCCAAAATTAGGTATACATCACCCATCTTGGGTCGTCAGATACATAGTACAGAATACAAATACAACTGATTAATACAACTGTCGTGTACAATATGACAAAACATAAACTGTGAGTTTGAATACAAATATTATCTTCTAGAGAGTATTCATACTCAAAATGAGTCCTCATTACATTTATTAACACACCATTACATAGAATAGTGAGGACTACTAACTAATACTATCATTCGGACCATCACTCTGTACCCCGACTTGTCCCAGCTACGTTCTCATTTCCTGAAGAGAACAGTGAAAGAAAGGGTGAGCTCAACTAGCCCAGTAAGAAATATTATGACTAAGATAATGCAGAATAAATTATCGTTAGCCTTCAACAATGTTAAACTGATAAAATATAATAGACATCAAGTTTAACTGTAGCGGAACAAGCAATCCATTAAAAGAGTCAAGTAGAAAATAAACTCTACTATCTTTTATGATTTAAAAGATTTTCCAACACTGTGATCGCTGAGACTCAGCTTAATAAAATAATCCACATCATCGAATCACCCCTACACTACGGCCAAGGATATTCGTATATTCATTAATGGTCATGATCATGCCAACAACTGTCCATCAATGCACTACGGGCCAATGAGGACTTTTACCACATCATTCGTAACATTACGGTCATGATTACACCGAATAATCCCTGGTCATAATCATACCAAGTCCATCTATGCACTACAGGCCACAGATGACTTTCAACAGAATATAAACATGAGGATGATGACAATGATATAAGAATTCAATAAAACAAGTTCAAGAATTAATTTATCCAAGAATTAACAACGTCCAAATTGTCAACATGATACTACTTTGTGGAGTAAAATTCAAGAATGATCAGGAGAATATTTTCATGAATAGATACTGGATGAAACGCAATTATCAAGGATATTCCACAACTTTCATGGAGTATAGAAGTCAAAACTTAACCAACTGAGTACAATAAAGAATGGAATAACAAAAGAAATCACCATGCATGCGATAGACCGCACAGACAGGTTATTCCAATAGAATAATAAATAATGGAACCAGGTCCGGCGTAAACGCACAGACAGGATATTCCGACAGAATAATAAATAATGGAACCAGGTCCGGTGTAAAACACACAGACAGGATATTCCAACAGAATAATAATAAAACGGAACCAGGTCCGGTGTAAAACACACAGACAGGATGTTCCAACAGAATAATAAACGGAACCAGGTCCGGTGTAAAACACACAGACAGGATGTTCCAACAGAATAATAGAAGAATGTCACCAAGTATAGGGTAGACCGCGTATACTGGTTATTCCAACAGAATAATAACAAATGGAATAACAGAAGTTCTCTTCATGAATATAAAAGAAATAATATTCCCTACCTTAAAAGAACTGGATATTGGAAAAGTGATGTAGCAGAATACTTTTATTCTCTCTCTCTTACTCTCTCTATACTTTCTCTTTCTATAGCTTGAATGAATTCGTGAAAAATAATGAAGCCCTAGGCCTCTATTTATAGAAAAACTGAGGGTGGCTCTTGGTCTTAACGAAGGGTCAAATGACTCTTGGTCTTAACGAAGGGTCAAATGACTCTTGGTAATATTGAAGGGACAACTACTATTGACGAAAGTAATTACTATTAACCAAGGTAAATACTATTGACGAAGGTAATTACTATTGACCAAGGTAAATACTATTGACCAAGGTAAATACTATTGACGAAGGTAATTACTATTGACCAAGGTAAATACTATTGACGACGGTAATTACTATTGACCAAGGTAAATACTATTGACGACGGTAATTACTATTGACGACGGTAATTACTATTGACAACGGTAATTACTATTGACGAAAAGACTCTTAGATGATGACATATGGCCCCCCATAAAATAATCAAACTTACCACAACGTCTCAATAATATAACATATTATACAGATGATACTATGACAATAATTTAAGAGATATGATGCAGCAATTACTGTAGCAATAATTGAGTATAGCTGAGTGACTTCTCACGTAAGCATTAATAATCAATACCGTGTGCTACTATGCAACCACGCGTATTACTGTACTTTTACTACCAAGTAGTTCAACAGTTTTAACGATTTTAACGTAATACCTCAGCTGTTATTTTTATAGAAAGATAATTTTGTCGTTTTCTCAATCCGACAATAATTCCGTTGTGGGGTCCACCAATGATTGTGCCGTCGTACGAATATTCCCCGACAAAAAGAATATTCTCCGACCAAACGAATATTTTATAACAACTTGCTTACTTTGCAAAATTTATAAATATTACCCACAACTATAACATTATATCAAATTAACTCCATAATATTCAAAAATGATATTTATAGAAAATTCATCTTTATTTATAAAAATTGGGGTCTTACACCATCACTTCCTTCTTTGTTCGACAAACACTACGATCCTGGTTGCTTCTAAGGTCGTTGTCTTCTATTCACTTGACAGCTACTGCACTTGATGACGTTTCCTTAGTCAGTTACTGAAGTCTTCTTCTGATCAACTAATGGAAGACTTCATCTCGAATGGCTTTCTAACTCAATATGAATGCTGATTGGGTTGGTGCTTATTTCTTCAGTTAGCTTGCATGCCATTCGTTGAGTGCTCTCTGGTTTCCTTCAGGTTGGATGTAACATTGCAGCTTGGACCAGAGGCTTCATTTCTTTGGATATTCTGGGAGTGCTCATTTGTTGAGAATGGTATATGCTCTACGATTCTGCCTTGGCGTTGTGAGCAGATCTTAGTTCTGCACTCTACGATTCAGCTTCGGCTGTGCAGACACTACGACTCCGAGATCAGATCTTGACACACTACAATTTATGTCCTTGTGCTCGTTGACTTCATCTGATCTTTCTCGACTACGATCTCTGTCTCAGATATGATCAGTAGACTCTACGACTTTGAGTGTAGTCTACGATCCTGATTTGGATTCGGTATCAGTAGACTTTACGACTCCGGGTATAGTCTACGATTCTTGACTTGGCTTTGGCAGATGCTCGGTCGACTCGTAGGCATGCTGTCTCTACGATTTTGAATATGACTTCTTCAGCAGACTACGGCTTCGAGGAAGTTCTTCTCGACACACTACGATCCTTACTCATCTTTCCTGGTAGTCTACGAACTCCGAGATCTACTATCTTGCAGACTACGATTCTGCCTCGATAGCTCCCGAGTTTTCCTTTACTCTCCTGGCAGACTACGATTTCTGATGTAGTGCTCGACAATCAGACAAGTCTATCTATTACATTATAAGATCAACCTAACATGCTTGATCTTTCTATATTTATAGTCCTTGTACATCATTTTATTTTAAGGACTTTACAAAGCTGTTTTACTTATGTAGGATCAACCTAACACATTTGATCAATTCATTCTAAGTCCTTGTACACATGTTTCTATTATCTATCAAAGAAATTTACAGTTTTTCTTAATGCAAGCATACTTGTATATTCATTCATATATATATATATATATATATATATATATATATATCATAATCAAATCATATATAAATAGGAATAACATTCTCATGCTTATTCCTGACAATCTCCCCCTATTTGATTATGACAAAAATAATAAGTGCATATGCATGTTATGAATGAATCTTATATACAGTGAGCAGCTGTATTTCTAAAACAGATAATCATGAATGTCATTTAATAATGTGGAATTTAATAGACTATGATATTTTACATTCTGGATCCAGAACATACTTAACTAGTTAGAGATGTAACTCTTTGGCTCTGTGTATGTTTCTAGGATGTCTGTTGATTAGCTATTCATCTATTTAGTCTTCTTGCTCCTGCTCCCCCTAGGATGTTGGTTTCATTTCTTTTGTCTGCTCTCCCTCAGATGTATGCTTCTCTTCTTCTTCTTCTGGCTCCCCCTCAAACTCTGCATACACAGGCTCATCATCCTTTGGTGGCTCCACCTCAGATGATGACTCTGTTTCTTCTTCTGCTATCTTCTTCTTGGTCTTCTTATCTTTACTCCTTTTGCTTTTCCTTGAATGCCTCTTACTCTTCCTCTTTCTATGCCTCTTTTTTCCCCTTTTTTGTCATTAATTATTTGAGAGAGCTGCTCCATGTTGGACATTAGTTGTTCCATCAGGTAAGATGAGTTGCCAACCTCAATCTTGAGTTCTTGTTGGCTCAGCTCACGTTGTAGAGAGAAAGACTGATTCAAATTGTCAATCTTGTCAGAGAATACTTGGATTTGTTCTTCATTGGTCTTCTGTGCTCGTAGAGCTTCTGCCTTCTGATCATTTATAGCTTTCAGATAGATGTGATATCTCTCTTTTATTTTGAGAGATACATCAGCCATAGTGGTTTAGAGTCTGTCTTGAACTGAGTGATCTCCTGCTTTTGTCAACATCTTTGACTCTTCATTGATTAGAGATATCTTCTCAACTAGCTCATCAGAGTTCTTTAATAGCTCGTGCTCCATAGGAATTTGGTCATCTGGTTGGGCAGCCTCTTGTTGAACGCCAGATTGGACTCTACGATTTTCATCATTGGACAGATTTTCGAAAGCATTAAGAATCTGAAAAATCGTTGAGTACCACTCGCTATTGGAGGATGAAGGAGTGTCAGATAGCTGTGCTTGGGCAGATGGAGGCTTCTCATTTTGGACTTGATCAATATCAGTGGTAGAGTGAACAGACTCTACGATCATCTCCTTGGCCATAATCCTTTTGCCATCAGAGTCCACTCTACGATCATAAGGAATGTAGTGATTTCCTGCATGTCGATAGACTTTGAAGTGGGGCTGGTCTTCGATCATTTTGGTTGCAAACTTCTTCACCCTTGGGAAGTTCTGAGCCACCAGCTCTAGGCTTAGAAACTGAGAGTAGCACCAGCTGAAGTAACTTCCATCTCTTTCAGTATGTGCCTTTAACCAAGGCATCCATTGAAAAAACCATCTCATAACAGATCATCAAGATTGTAAAGGATAGTAGTGCAATCCATCTTTATGTTGTTCTAATTTTTAAACACTTCAAATGCAGTCATCCTCACAACCTTGAGCTGTTCATTTCCATAGTTTACACATCTTTTTGGAGGTACTTCTGGTGGTTCATCAGAGACTTCCATCACTATTCTCCTGGTGATTTTTACTGGAGAAAGGACAGGATAGTATTCTGATTTTTCTGATTCCTGAGTTGCAGAGCTGGAATTCTTCTACATTTCTTCTCTTTCTGAGCTTGTATCATGCTAGCTTCTTTCATCTGATTCATCAGAGAATTTTTCAGGCTGAGTTTCATCATTGGTGCTTTCTTCAGTATCTTTTCCATCGAATTCAGCTTCATCATCACTCATTTCAATAATTGCAGTGAAGGATTCACCTTGCTTCTTTGGGACAAATTTAGCAAGTAGTCTGTAGCTCTTTCTTCTCCTTGGAGGTTCAGCTATGGGATAGACATATTTTTCTTCTTCTTCACACTCTAAGGCTTTTGAATCATTAGGCAAACTTCCTTGATGTTCATCATTTGCAGGGGCTGGTCGTTCTTCTTCGGACTCATCATCTTTTGAACCATCACGAGAACTTGTTGGGGAATTTGCAGTAGGAGATGCAGTTGGATTATCTTGCAGCCTTTCTTCATCATCAGATTTTGCAATTTCTTTCATTGATCCAGCTTCACTTTCATTGCTGGATTTGCTCTTTAAGGATTCATTATTAGAGCTTTCAGTTTCCTTTCCATCTTTTGGCTCTACGTCCTCTTCTTTGTCAAATGGACTCTTTTGGGAAATTGGGGCTGGCTTGTTTACCACCTTAGCTTTCTTTCTTGATGGCCCTTGAAGCAGTCTGTTGCTTCTTCTCTTTGTGGTCTCTGGTGAAGTTAAGACCTTTTCACCTTCATCTTTGTCTTTAGTGGAGAGACTTCTTAGTGGAGACTCTATTTTCTTCATACCACTGGATCTCTTCCTTACTGGTGTGGCTACTACTGGTGTAGAGTCACCAAACTCAGAGCTTTCAACCTCCTTTGCCTTTCTCTTCTTTGCAGAAACTTTGTTGCTGCTTTCAGTTGTTGTTAGCCTCCTATTTTTCTTTGGATTTTTCTTCCAATTTATGAACAGTTGTGGAGACATCACTTTATGAACATTTAGAGGCTCTCCCTGATCATCCTTGATCTTGCTTCCCAACTTCTTTTTCATCACAATACTCAGCAGTCTTCCATGAAAGACCTTAGTCAGGGGTCTATCTGTAGACTTCTTTATCTCATCCCTTTCCACCCATTTGGAGATCTGATCGAACAAGATAGCTCCAAAGTTTATTCGCTTCTTCAGAACTATTGCAGACATAATCTTCAACTGCTGATTAAGCACAGTGTCATATGCAGTATCCTTGCATAGTATACATTTGCCCACTATCTCAGGAAGGAACTCGAATTCCTCAGGAAACTTCTTCTTCTTCATGTTCTTCAGACTAGGGTTTCTTTGGTACCCCATAATCTTCTTCGCTTGTTCAGTGTCGATCTCATCAAGGCTTTTCAGTCCTAGGTCAGTAAAGCCTAAGCATTGATTGATATCGGATGATTTCAGCTTTAGAGACTGGCCTTTGACCTTGGCAGAAAGAGTTCCAGAATTTATGGATACATTTGAGTAGAACTCCTTAACCAGTTCAGCATATACTCGAGTGATTACCTCAAGATATTCTGAGAATCCAGCTTTCTTCACAAGTTCAAGAATGTCTCTGAACTTCTTTTCAGATTTCTCAAATGACTTGGTTCCGAGCTGAATGCCAGTGATTACTCGCCAATCTACCATTTGAATAGCTCGAGGAATATAAGTATTTGATTCAGAAATATTTATGAGAGATAGCTAATTGTGATTTAGGCAAGGCTCTGGAGGGTTAATTGATTTTGGCTTCAAAGAGGATTCTAGGGTTTGAAAATGGGATGGAGAGAGGTTCAATAGTTTCTGATAACTGTTTGAAGATTTTGAATTTGTCTTTATGGCAGTTCCTTCTGACTCTGCATAAGCAGTGATGTGTCAACCAACCATTGGTTGCACGATGCCCAGTAATGAGCTGTAACTCCCCCATTAACTCTTCAGTTTAATGACCCCCTTTTAAAACAAATAGGAGTTAATGACGTGGATTGACCATTGACCATTTTGGTTCGTAGAGTAGCATGGTAAGGCAACTATGGACGTTTTGACATTACTCATTTTGAAACTGCATGGCTTAACCATTGATGTACTTTATGAAGGGTTGAGGACTCTACTTCTGAGATGAATCTTCAAGACATCTTTCTAATCAGTATTAGACCTTATCTCCTCGTACTCTGAATGGTTGAGCAATTGTTTAGTTCTTCCGAGCTTCACATGAACTAGTGTATTCTGGTAAGACTGCGATTATTGAGTCTGCTTCTACGATCGTTGAGGTTGCACCACGATCGTTGAGTTCTCTTCAAACTTTACTCTACGATCGTTGACTGTCTTGGTCCTTGAGATGAACTTGACTAAGCAATCCTTCTGGGTTAAAGTAGCTCAGGATGGGCCAACCTCTTAGAGTGAGCTAAGGGTCAGGTTTGTCCTTGAGGTACTTTCCAGATGAAATACTTTAGAAGTGATTTACACTGATATCTCATTTGACCTTTTCTACTGGGGAGGTCCTCTACCAACTTTAGACAATTGCATTTACTGTAATCGTGGTGTCCTCCTGCTCTTACACTACGATCGGATGTTTAATCATAGGCATTCCACGATTTTGAGTTGGGTGGCTGATAGGTTATCAGTAGTACATTTTGAGACTCTCCTACTGACTATGGATCTTTATTTGGTTCATCAGCCACAAAGTTTTGGGACTCTGTAGCTGGTACATTGCTTCATAGTATATCATAATGTTGTTGTTCCTTAACAGATCACTGCTCCCCCATGGTTGATACTGTCTTCTCAAATAGATGTGATTTCCTTTTCTTCATATGCATTTAAAGACAACCTTGCATATCTCCTTCTGACTGGAATCATCATTTTCAATTAAATCTTCTTGTATCATAGAGTTGGATATTTTCAGGACTGTTCACTCTACGATCATTTGTCAGTACTACGAACGTAGTCTTCTTTGACAGTTTGTGCTTGCTTAGTTCAGCTTCCATAGACCATAGTGAGTTCCTCATGATTGATGCTCGATGATCCTCTGATGTGAACTTCCTTGAGGATTCTTCTCATATGATATGCTTTGCATGATTGAGCATATACGACCCTTTTCATTTTTAGTTGAATGGTCTGCTTCCATATAAGGATCAGCAACCATGTGAGCTTCATTCAGATTAGCTCAGCGGGTCTTCAAGGACAGCCTTTGATATATAGGAATTTTATCAGAATCATTTCTGAACAGTCTTAAGCCTTCTGCTGGTTGAATCTTTCTTTGAGTGAAGTCTTCTGCTTCATCATTTCTTAGTGTGGTCAGATAGACCAAGTACCTGCAGGTTAGATGCATTTCTACTTTTGGTACCCATAGTTAAATGGGTCCTGCCAGGTTAGTTTTTAAAATCCCTGTTCCTCATGTGTTTGGATAAACATCATATTGCTCACCAACAATTATATTCATGCATACATCCATTAGGTATTACATTTTCAGATGCATGATGATGAGTGTGTGTAAGATTAGTCATTTAAGCAAAACACTCTTTTTCTTTGATGGTTTCATCATTTGCTTGGTTATGTTCACAGAGTTTAAATGTTCACAGAGTAAGAATCAACACTATTACTTATGTGTATTTGGTTGATTCATGGAGGTGATCAGTTTCTACGAATCTTCAAGATACTCTTGTAGAACGGATCATACTCTATGTGTTATCAAACACTTAGAACATAGGTTTGTACTTACATACTAACCCATCAGCAAAGATTACTCCACATAAGATTAATTTAACCTTTGATATTCTTATGACCCATTTCAGATTTCTTTCAAGATGTCATCTTCAACCTAAAACTTGGATGGGGAGAAAGTTTGTAAGTATTTGAGTTTCCAACTTCAATGTACTTTCTCTCTTCACCTTTTTAGGTAGATTATGATTCCTTGAAAGAATACTATTATAGTTCATGAGGAGGTGCAACATAATGTACACAATTATATTAGTGAGGAACCGTACCTTTTTACTGTCAGTTTCTTAACAGTCATTTAGCTTAGATATACTGAGGTTAGGCATTGATGTGCATAGTTTCTCATTTGCTCCTGACAGCTTGTTGCTCCAGTTAACCTTCAATCAATCTGTCGTGGTCTTGAAGATGTAAGCTAAGAGAATCTCAACATCTTTAGTTCTTTGACATCTTTGAGTTCATAAAGTTTACATCCAGCTGCTGGTTGGCCAGACATATGTTTGAGAAGTTCTTCTTTCTTCTCTGGATAAGCATTTCTTAGCACGTATGACCTTTTTATCTTTTCAGGCTGATGGATGTTTGACTCTTTTCTGTTGATGTCTCTTGAGCTTCCTAGCCTGGTCTTCAAACTCCAAGATTGACTGTGGGCAGAGATTGGTCTTGTTGATAAGGCAATCAAGAACATGAACCAAACTGAGCAGCTTCAGGTGTATATACACATTTACCTGTACACAATATTTCTAACGTGTGAGCTCATCTGCTTATAACAAGTGACTTACTACTAAACTAAGTTTAGAACAATGTTTGTGCCTAGGATCATACTCAAAGCTATTAGCTTTTGAATATAGCATGAGAACCTGCTCTGATACCAATTGTTAGTTCCCAATAGGCACACAAAGATCTAGAATAGGGGGTTGAATAGATCCTTTTTAATTTCAAATACTTTTCTCGTTTATTTTGTATTGCTAATGATTTAGCATATAACAAACATAAGAATCTTTTCAAGCACAGCGGAATAAGTAAAAGATCTCCTTCATTGATATATTCATAATCATACATACATTGTTCTTAGAGTTAGTTCAGTGGTAAGCAGTTAATGCATGCATAACAGTTATAGCAGTTAAGTACATAATGTAAATGACATAAAGTAAAAGACAAAAGGGATTTTAAGTGGTTCAAAGACTCAAGCTCTTAATCCACTCTTCTGCTTTCAACTAGAAAGATTTCCACTAAGGAAGGGCAGCACCCTGAATCACTAAGATTCCTTCAAGGCCAGCAGCCTTGGGACTTCAGTTCACTAAGAACTCTTCATTGCCAGCAGCCTTGGAACTTAAGTTCACTAAGAACTCTTCAAGCCCAACAGGCTTGGAACTTCATTTTGTCCCTCCGGACAAGGATCCTTTAGGCCCTGGCTTCTTGTTGTTGATGTTGTTTGTTTGTTGGAGGTGCTGCTAAGATGTTCTTTAAGCGCTTCATCTCTGAATGCTTAGCAGCTTGACGTGCAGTTCAGTGTTGCATGATGCTCAGCTTCTTTAGATATTCAACCACTTCTGATGATCCCTTGTTGAACTACAGTGAAGATCATTCTTCTTGATACTTGATGGCTGTACATGATGAGTTTCTAAGATGATTGTAAGCTCTTCTATTAGGTACTTAGAAACTTTCTCATGCTTGACACCATGATGAGTTGGTGGTCTTCTTCCTTGATACTTGATGCCTTCTCATGATGGACTTGCTAAGATAACTGTAAGCTCTTCTCTCTGGTACTTAGAGTCTTCTCATGATAGACATCAAGATGACATTGATGCTCTTCTTTCTCTTGGCAGTTCAGAACACACTTCTTATAGTAGAACTCTCACTTCTACATAGTAGAACTCTCACTTCTACTTCTTACTCTATTTATCTCCAACTATTCTTGGTGGATCGTAGAGTGAGCTTTCGGACCTTCATTGGTCACTCACTATTTTACGTTATTTAGATCAGTCCACCATTTCTCCAAACTTAGCAACTCCAGCACTCTTTGATCTTTGAAGCTCTTATTGATTTATACTCCTTCATAATCTTTCGTTGGAATGTAGCCATTGGGAGCTATTTGAATTGCTTTGCAGATCTCGAGTTATTTGGTGTAGACTGTAGATGTGACATGACATCCCCTTTTCTGACTTTCTGACACTGCAGTCTACTGTTTCACCTACCCCGTCAGATATGTTACTTTGATGTCTTGGGCAGGTCGACGACTTTATTTCCTCCTTCTGATTTCTTGATCAGAGGTTGTCCTTTTGCATTGATGCTCTCAATACGCTCTTGTCCGAATATCAATCATCAGATTGAACCGTTGCCAATGCTTCAATCTTTGGATGACCGAACTCTACGATTCTGATGCTTGCTTTCTTGGACCTGATCGTAGTGTCTTGTTGAATGTTGTTCATTAATTGGTAGAGTCAACACTACGATCCTGAAGAGTGTTTATTGGATCTTCAATGTAGAACACCTCTTCCTTCTTCTGTTCAGTGCTTCAACGCTTCTGTTTGCCTCAACTGCTCTCAGATACTGATGGCTTGACTCCTTGTTTTGGCCCCCTTTTGAATAGCAAGACATTTCAGATTTGTGGCGTGTCCAGCTCGCTTTCTCCTTGTGATCTCCCGTTCACTTATCATCAATGGACTGACCCAATGCTTAATCACTTTAGCCTTGTTCTTCAGAGGCTGACCAGTATCTCTGTGTACACTCCATCTGTTCCTTCTTTGTTCGGCAAACACTACGATCATGGTTGCTTCAAAGATCGTTGTCTTCTATTCACTTGACAGCTACTGCACTTGCTGACTTTTCCTTAGTCAGTTACTGAAGTCTTCTTCTGATCAACTTGTGGAAGACTTCATCTCAAATGGCTTTCCAACTCAATCTGAATGCTGATTGGGTTGGTGCTTAGTTCTTCAGTTAGCTTGCATACCATTCGTTGAGTGCTCTCTAGTTTCCTTCAGGTTAGATGTAACATTGTAGCTTGGACCAGAGGCTTCATTTCTTTGGATATTCTAGGAGTGCTCATTTGTTGAGAATCGTATATGCTCTACGATTCTGCCTTGGCGTTGTGAGCAGATGTTAGTTCTGCACTCTACGATTCAGCTTCGGCTGTGCAGACACTACGACTCCGAGATTAGATCTTAACACACTACGATTTCTGTCCTTGTACTCGTTGACTTCATCTGATCTTTCTCGACTACGATCTATGCCTCAGATATGATCAGTAGACTCTACGACTTCGAGTGTAGTCTACGATCCTGATTTGGATTCGGCATCAGTAGACTCTACGGCTCCGGGTATAGTCTACGATTCTTGACTTAGCTTTGACAGATGCTCAGTCGGCTCGTAGGCAGGCTGTCTCTACGATTTTGAACATGACTTCCTCAGCAGACTATGGCTTCGAGGAAGTTCATCTCGACACACTACTATCCTTCCTCGTCTCTCCTGGCAGTCTACGAACTCTGAGATCTACTATCTTGCATACTACGATTCTGCCTCGATAGCTCCCGAGTTTTCCTTTACTATCCTGGCATACTACGATTTCTAGTGCAGTGCTAGACGATCAGACAAGCTTATCTATTACATTATAAAATCAACCTAACATGCTTGATCTTTCTATATTTATAGTCCTTGTACATCATTTCTTTTTAAGGACTTTACAAAGCTGTTTTGCTTATGTAGGATCAACCTAACATATTTGATCAATTCATTCTAAGTCCTTGTACACATGTTTCTATTATCTATCAAAGCACTTTACAACTTTTATTAATGTAAGCATACTTGCATATTCATTCATATATATATATATATATATATATCATAATCAAATCATATATAAATAGGAATAACATTCTCATACTTATTCCTGACAAATTCCTCTGTCAAAAACCCAAAACCCTGCTACGATTTCGAAATCGTCAAAAACCATGTTCGTCAAAAACCCAAAACCCTGTTGCGATTCCAAATTTAACACTGTGAAATCTTATCTGAAATCGTTCCCTACTTCTTTGAAATCGAATTTGGGATGGCTTGATTGGCTGGGATCAAAGGCATAATAGTTGAAGCAGATCATAGCATGGTAATCCCAAAGGAAAAGGATATTTGATCTGATATTTGGAATAGCATGGCAATCCAAAGGCGTAATATTTGGGACATCATGGTAATATTTGGCAGGTACTTTTTTTCTTCAGCTAGTTTAATTAGCGGATAGATATCCTGGATCAAATTGACAAAGGCAAAAATGGCTTGATATGGGGCATACTTGTCCGAACTTTTTTTTAATTGTGTCCGCTAGTTCAACTAGCGGAAGACGAATTAGAAATTTAAATCACAGCCCTTAATTTATGTAATGTATGGTAGAGATGTTATTTGCCCATTTTTTATCCATAACAAATACATGTTATATGGATCATTTTCTATATATATATATATATATATATATATATATATATATATATATATATATATATATATATATAGTAACTCAATAACTAGTTACATGGAAATGATGAACACAGAGACAAACATACAAACTCAGGACACCATGCCTGGGCACTGGGCAGGGAACAAAAGTGATTTCAATATTTATCTGAAATATAATTGGCGGGAAAATATTCGTGGAAGTGTATATATATATATATTCATGCTGTAGGATACAAAGCATGGCTGGCAATTCCACACATCCCTCCTTGGACACTGCTATCTCTCTGTATCATAGCATAACCCCCATCGCCCCAATTAGCACCCCAAGAATTCTTGCAAATCCAAAACTTCATACCATCTGCATCGTTTATCCCATACCCTACAATCGTTACAGCATGCGATAAATAAGTCCCACATTCACCACTTATAATACCACCCTCATAATGATGAAGGACGATTGGATCTATTGAAACTGAAACAGGTTGGCCAGCCACGGCTCTTTGCAGGGCTTCCTCATCGTAACGGGGAACGCGTTCAAAACCAGTGATGGCAGCATAGGTTGGGTCAGTGTTTCTACAGGTTCCCTGTTGTCCTATATATGGATAAGCTGATTCTGCGACGAGGCCTTGATTGCTTTGTATAAATTCAAAGGCATGCTCGATACGGTTAGCGCCACACCCGGCTTGGTTATCACAGTCTAATATTTCTTGCTCAGATAGTGAAATCAACTCGCCGGTTTTGATCTGATTAAGTCCTTCCGTGGCTGCTACTGCTGCGAATGCCCAACAACTGCCTATGTGTACAAGACGAGATACATAGAGACCTTAATCGTAAGTACGTTTAAAAAAGAACCGTAACCAAAGTTACCTGGATCTAACAATCCATCAAATTAGTTGAGGAATTGTCTTTTACGCCAAGTTTGGCAAATAAAAGAGAAGAAAAAAAAATCATACTCAAAGTTGGTCGTATCTAAAAATCCTTCAAACTGTTTGACAGACCGTTTTTTACGCTAAGTTTGACAAACAAGTGTTAAACAGTTAGAGAGACACGTGTGTACATGTATTTATTTTAATCATGCGTGTGTGTATATATATATAATAATTGAATGTTAATTGCTTTACCACATGGATCTTGATTCTTGACATGGGTGACCGCTCCTTGGTGTCTCCAATCTATACTAGGCGGTACATCACTCGCATCCGCGTATTTAAATGTGTTGTACACTGTAGACGACCTATCGGATGATGGCATGTTTCCGGTATGTGAGGCCATGAATTCTTTAGTAGTTAAGTCGGTAAATTTATTGGTTCCGAGTGTATAAGTATGATTACCAGCTTGGTTGAAGTTCTCTATGAACTCAACATTGGCTTTGAATATCTTAAATCGCCTCTCTTTCTCTAGGCTACTCACGTAAACACGTTCATGATGAGCCATCCATTGCTCGTGCTTGGTATACATAGTAGCCTCATGAAACATGCGCGAGTTAGCCTGATAAGCCGAACCCACAAATATAATCAAGAGGAGAGTGAAGGAACAATGGCTTCCGAGAGTACTTGAAGCCATTGTGTTTATTGTATGAATCGAAAAAAAATGGTTGTGGGGTGATATTAGATGTCAAGAGTAAGGTGATATATATATATATATATATATATATATATATATATATATAGTATAGAAAGACAGGAGAAATGCATGCAACCTTTATAACAGCATAATTGATGGACAGTTGATTATGGGGTTGATCAATTTCCCATTCTACATCCCATATATAACATGGCCTAGCTGATGGAGGACCGCATTATCATTGGCTTAATTCAAAATTTCTTAATTCTTCTTCAATCACTCTCTTTACAATTTCCAGAATTTTCTTCAATCTGCAATCAATTAATTTCCTTTAATTCCAGAATTTGTTGGATTCCGAATTTTTCCACTTCCGGTTGATTTTTTCGCGTCTTAAATTGACCTTTTAAAAATAAATAATAATATTATAATTTCAACAAAAAGAGTATATAATTATAATATACCTTTCAACTCTACACTATAAGTCACTACCTTCCTGGCCTTTTCTAAAAGTTTAAAAATCATTTAAATATATTAAATTGCAGTACATAACACCATTGCATGACATTTGTCATTCCCAAATTACAACACATGTCCTATCTAATTAATGTGCTCATCCATTACTCCAGTTTTTATATTATCGCTACTTAATTATTATATCCTAAAATCACTACTTTTAAATCCCACATTAATATTTTGATTTTATAATTCTATAAATCACTACAAATCTAAATTGTTCTGATAATGTTAACTGTTCTAATATTATTATTACTAATTTAATTATTATCTCCTAAAATCACTACTTTTTTAATCCCAAATTAATATTTTGAATTTATAATCCCCTAAATCACTACAAATCTAAATTGTTTTGGTAATGTCAATTGTTCTGATATTATGATTTCTAATTTAATTATTAACTCCTAAAATCACTACTTTGTGATATTATCATTACTGAGCTATTATATCATTTATAATTATATTACAACATAATATTATACAGTTTAAAATATTGAAAATAAAATTAAAATAACAAATAATATCAATCAGAACTTACTATTGTAAGACCCCGAATTTTATGAAATAAAAGTATTCAATTTTTCTTATAATTACTATTCAGTAAATGGTTAAATTGATAAAAGTTTAAAGTTATGAGTGAAATATGATTTTTTTTTAAAATAAGCAAGTGGTTATAAAATAATCATTGTTGTCGGGGAATATTCGTTTGGTCGTGGAATATTCTTTCTGTCGGGAAATATTCGTACGACGGCGCAGCCATTTGTGGGCCCCATAACAGAATAACTGTCGGATGAAGAAAACGACAAATTTGAGTTTTTACAAATAACGGCGTAGTTGTTACCGTTAACACTGTTGGAATACCCGGTGGTTAAAATACAGTAATACGCGTTATTGCACAGTAGCACACGGTATTGCATAGTATTTTTGAAATTATTGATTCTTACGTAAGAAGGCACTACTCAATAATTGTTACAGTAATTACTGTTCAATATTTTATTTTATTGATTCAATAATTGCTACGTTGAAATTTTATATTATTGTTGTTCAATAATTGTCACTGCACAGTATTTCCCATTATCAGATCAATAATTCATATTATTTGAATAATATTATTAGATAACATTATTGGCAATGACTAGAAAGTTCTGTCTAAGGAGAGGTTTGGTCACCTAATTGCGCGCCAGTAAGGAGAAATTCTTATTGGAAAGCCCCCTCTTTCCTGGGAACGGCCTGGTTGTCATAAATGTGATTCTGTAATATTATTTGTGAATAATTAATTATTGATTCATATGATAAGAAAATATTTATTTTATGTGGATATAAATGAGGGATATATTTTTGTGGTTAAAAAATGAAGGAGTTAATGTTGAGATTTTTATCCGTATTTTTATCGGAATGGAGGTATTAAAAATCAGGGTTTTTGAGATATTTTGCGGGGGTTATAATTTTTAATCCGACCGTTGGATCGTGGTAATTTTTGGATATGTTATACATATATAAGTTGAGTATATGCCCACAAATTTTGAACCGTTAAAAATGAACGTATGATTTATTATGAATTTTACGAGATGACTGATTCAGAAATTGTTGAATTTTCGGAGTTTATCATTTTGGTGAAAAATTCTAGAATTGGTGGGCCCCACTTATGGTTGGTGAAGAAATGTGCTGAATTATATTTCAAATGTGGTGGGTGGGAATAGTAGCAGGTAAAGCCATCAGGTTGCAGGTCAAACCTACCAAAATTTTCTTATAAATAGAGGGCTAAGTTAGAATTGAAAATCACACCAGAAACATAAGCTTTCTCTCTTTCTCTCTCTATATTATGAAGCATATTTTGTGAATTTTTAGATACTTGGTGAGTTTCTATTCATCAGTGCAAGTTTCCTTCAGCATCATATCCGATATCCAGTCAGAAGTACTGCTCTTTTGAGGTAAGGGATAGTAAGGGATATTAAGGGATTTTAAGGGTTGTTATGATTTTTAGTTTCGTAATTTTTCTGATCTTCAAAAATTTTGGAAAAATTTGAAATGATATTTTGATGAGTTTTCTTGATTGTGTCCAAAAATGGTGATTTTTGGATGTATAGATTGAGAGTTATGAATTTTATGAGAAAAGACTATTTTAGAAGTAACAGCTTATAATTCCTTGTGGTTAACTCCAAAATTGATGAAATTTTTATTGGGAGTACATGTATATGATAGAAGTATACTCTGTAAATTTCAGAATTTTTAGACAAAAGTACAATTTTTGATAAATGTCTAAATATTCGGCTATTTTGGCCATATGAAAAATAGTAAATGACTTTTAAAAATTCTGAGAAAAATATATGTTCACTATGGGACTATATTATGCTAAATTCCAGAAAAAAAATATTTTTGGAACGGATTTGGTATTTTTCATGAAAATAGTCTAGTTATGAGAAAATAAATTAAATATGTTATGTGAAGTAAGAAAATTGGAAAATAGGATTTTATGGCTTGAGAATCCTATATATGAGGTATATGCAGATTTTTGATGAGGGTTTTGGTTATTGATGATGAAATCTTAAGAGTTGGCATTTTATGATGATTAAATGCATTAATTAGTAAAGTGTAAACAATTTAAATAAATTGTTTATAAGCTTAAGAATATTATTCTTTCAATATCATTTTACCGAAATATTGGTATGTATATTATTGTGGAATTTCTACCTTTTTCATGTCAGGATTACTATTCACGAGTTACTATTCACGAGTTACTATTCACGAGCTACTATTCACGAGTTACTATTCACGACAAAATTGGTTTCTTTTTCTAACCAAATTATAGTTGATTTATGAATATTATTCTTGAGATTAAATCTATATGTTGATCATATTGTTTTTATTATCATATATAACATTTTTATAACCTTGATGTTGAAATTCTCTTTCGCTTGAGTGTAAAGATGGGTAAATTATTGGTATGATCATGACTATGGGTTCTCTTTGGCCAGTAGTGCAAAGTTGAATTGTTGACTGGTATGATCATGACCATTGAATTTATAAGTGAATATCTTTAGCTTAAGTGCAAAGGTGAATTGATTAACATGGTTATAGTTATTGTTTATATAAATTCTGAAATGATTATATATTTCTTTGAGATATTAATATATTTGGCCTGTAGTGCAAATATGAACTGTTGATGAATATATTTGGCCGTAGTGCAAATATGAACTGTTGAGGAATATCTTTGGCCTGTAGTGCAAAGATGAATTGTTAATGAATATCTTTGGCCCGTAGTGCAAAGATGACATGTGGTTGAATATCTTTGGCCAGTAGTGCAAAGATGAACAGATGTTGAGATAAACATGACCAACTGGTGATACAAATGAATATCTTTGGCCGTAGTGCAAAGATGGATTTATTAGTATGATTATAAACAGGAAATGTGATTTGGTATAACCATGATCTTTGATGTTTCAGGTAAAGACAGGTGATGAAAATATTATTCAGCCTGGGTGCGAAGAAAAATTTAGAGTCACAATTATGATTATGAGTTATTCATATGATTGTGGAAAGGAACTATTGAGTGATGTTACAGGGATAAAACATTGTTGGTGGATTTTTAACATGGAGGAGATAATAGACTTTATGGTCTATTTGACTCTTCTAATGGATTGCTCGTTCCGCTGCAACTATGGTTGAAATTTTTATCATTTACCATATGTTCTAAATCTCTGATTTATTGTTGATGAAGGCTATTGATAATTGAATTATCTTTAGTCATGATATTCTTTACTGAGCTAGTCGTGCTCACCCTTTTGCTTCAAAATTCCTTTCAAGTAATAAGAGTGTAGCTGGGTCGAGCGGGGGTAACAAGGGAATAGAACGGTGGTCATCATTTAGTAGTTATATTTGGTGAAGAAAATAGGGTGAGGCGAACCCAACGTTGGAAGGGTGTTTTGCCACTATCATACAAGATGTCTAATGACATACAACCTCGTGTCATCATAAGACAGGGTTGTGCTCATCCACTTGCTGAGTATATCTACGAGCACTACCTATATAATCTTGGTGTTTGTTTGAAGTATAATTCTCAATTAGAGACAGTGGAGATAATGATAAGTCAAGAGAAGACTCACCATTGGGAAGAATATGATAGTAACCTTCTCATTTTTCTTTGGGGTCTATTGGGTCAACCAAGGATAATTCTGTGGCCATATGATATCTATCATAACCTAGAAGCATGGGCTCCCATGTACGAAGGTTTCCTTGAGCACTTCCCAAATATTCTAATTTCTAAAATAGTTTTTGACTATACCTTTATGTAAGGTGTTATTGTGAGGTGATGTCCACGGTTGAAACATGAGTCACATTTGGTATATATTTGTATCCAAACTCACAGCATATGTGTTGTTGTATTTTACACGACAATTGTTGTAATAAAGTTGTAGTTGTTTTCTGTACCATGTATTTGACGACTCAGAATGGGTTGGGTGGAATGGACCTGTTTTGGGGTTGTCACAGGTGGTATCAGAGCTTAGGGATATGATTTCTGGCGGAGATCGGGAAATATAACTAGGAGGGGAGAGATGAGTAAATCCTTCGCTAGTGTGTCCTACCTAAGCTTATTTGTTGGTCAGTCATAATATTGGGATATTATGTGATATGTTAATTTGTTCAATTAACCCTTATTTTGAAGCTGTATTCTAGAATGATATCTGAAATACAGGAGATGAGCAATGGAGAAATCATGATGATAGGGAAGATGGAATCTGAAATGAAAGCAAGGTATTCTCAACTCTTTGAAATACCAGGTACGTAAATTTCGGGGACGAAATTTCATAAGGAGGGGAGATTGTAAGACCCCGAATTTTATGAAATAAAAGTATTCAATTTTTCTTATAATTACTATTCAGTAAATGGTTAAATTGATAAAAGTTTAAAGTTATGAGTGAAATATGATTTTTTTTCAAAATAAGCAAGTGGTTATAAAATAATCATTGTTGTCGGGGAATATTCGTTTGGTCGTGGAATATTCTTTCTGTCGGAGAATATTCGTACGACGGCGCAGCCATTTGTGGGCCCCATAACAGAATAACTGTCGGATGAAGAAAACGACAAATTTGAGTTTTTACAAATAACGGCGTAGTTGTTACCGTTAACACTGTTAGAATACCCGGTGGTTAAAATACAGTAATACGCGTTATTGCACAGTAGCACACGGTATTGCATAGTATTTTTAAAATTATTGATTCTTACGTAAGAAGGCACTACTCAATAATTGTTACAGTAATTACTGTTCAATATTTTATTTTATTGATTCAATAATTGCTACGTTGAAATTTTATATTATTGTTGTTCAATAATTGTCACTGCACAGTATTTCCCATTATCAGATCAATAATTCATATTATTTGAATAATATTATTAGATAACATTATTGGCAATGACTAGAAAGTTCTATCTAAGGAGAGGTTTGGTCACCTAATTGCGCGCCAGTAAGGAGAAATTCTTATTGGAAAGCCCCCTCTTTCCTGGGAACGGCCTGGTTGTCATAAATGTGATACTGTAATATTATTTGTGAATAATTAATTATTGATTCATATGATAAGAAAATATTTATTTTATGTGAATATAAATGAGGGATATATTTTTGTGGTTAAAAAATGAAGGAGTTAATGTTGAGATTTTTATCCGTATTTTTGTCGGAATGGAGGTATTAAAAATCAGGGTTTTTGAGATATTTTGCGGGGGTTATAATTTTTAATCCGACCGTTGGATCGTGATAATTTTTGGATATGTTATACATATATAAGTTGAGTATATGCCCACAAATTTTGAACCGTTAAAAATGAACGTATGATTTATTATGAATTTTACGAGATGACTGATTCAGAAATTGTTGAATTTTCGGAGTTTATCATTTTGGTAGAAAATTCTAGAATTGGTGGGCCCCACTTGTGGTTGGTGAAGAAATGTGCTGAATTATATTTCAAATGTGGTGGGTGGGAATAGTAGCAGGTAAAGCCATCAGGTTGCAGGTCAAACCTACCAAAATTTTCCTATAAATAGAGGGCTAAGTTAGAATTAAAAATCACACCAGAAACATAAGTTTTCTCTCTTTCTCTCTCTATATTATGAAGCATATTTTGTGAGTTTTTAGATATTTGGTGAGTTTCTATTCATCAGTGCAAGTTTCCTTCAGCATCATATCCGATATCCAGTCAGAAGTACTGCTCTTTTGAGGTAAGGGATAGTAAGGGATTTTAAGGGTTGTTATGATTTTTAGTTTCGTAATTTTTATGATCTTCAAAAATTCTGGAAAAATTTGAAATGATATTTTGATGAGTTTTCTTGATTGTGTCCAAAAATGGTGATTTTTGGATGTATAGATTGAGAGTTATGAATTTTATGAGAAAAGACTATTTTAGAAGTAACAGCTTATAATTCCTTGTGGTTAACTCCAAAATTGATGAAATTTTTATTGGGAGTACATGTATATGATAGAAGTATACTCTGTAAATTTCAGAATTTTTAGACAAAAGTACAATTTTTGATAAATGTCTAAATATTCGGCTATTTTGGCCATATGAAAAATAGTAAATGACTTTTAAAAATTCTGAGAAAAATATATGTTCACTATGGGACTATATTATGCTAAATTCCAGAAAAAAAATATTTTTGGAACGGATTTGGTATTTTTCATGAAAATAGTCTAGTTATGAGAAAATAAATTAAATATGTTATGTGAAGTAAGAAAATTGGAAAATAGGATTTTATGGCTTGAGAATCCTATATATGAGGTATATGCAGATTTTTGATGAGGGTTTTGGTTATTGATGATGAAATCTTAAGAGTTGGCATTTTATGATGATTAAATGCATTAATTAGTAAAGTGTAAACAATTTAAATAAATTATTTATAAGCTTAAGAATATTATTCTTTCAATATCATTATACTGAAATATTGGTATGTATATTATTGTGGAATTTCTACTTTTTTCATGTCAGGATTACTATTCACGAGTTACTATTCATGAGTTACTATTCACGAGTTACTATTCACGACAAAATTGGTTTCTTTTTCTAACCAAATTATAGTTGATTTATGAATATTACTCTTGAGATTAAATCTATATGTTGATCATATTGTTTTTATTATCATATATAACATTTTTATAACCTTGATGTTGAAATTCTCTTTCGCTTGAGTGTAAAGATGGGTAAATTATTGGTATGATCATGACTATGGGTTCTCTTTGGCCAGTAGTGCAAAGTTGAATTATTGACTGGTATGATCATGACCATTGAATTTATAAGTGAATATCTTTAGCTTAAGTGCAAAGGTGAATTGATTAACATGGTTATAATTATTGTTTATATAAATTCTGAAATGATTATATATTTCTTTGAGATATTAATATATTTGGCCTGTAGTGCAAATATGAACTGTTGATGAATATATTTGGCCGTAGTGCAAATATGAACTGTTGAGAAATATCTTTGGCCTGTAGTATAAAGATGAATTGTTGATGAATATCTTTGGCCCGTAGTGCAAAGATGACATGTGGTTGAATATCTTTGGCCAGTAGTGCAAAGATGAACAGATGTTGAGATAAACATGACCAACTGGTGATACAAATGAATATCTTTGGCCGTAGTGCAAAGATGGATTTATTAGTATGATTATGAACAGGAAATGTGATTTGGTATAACCATGATCTTTGATGTTTCAGGTAAAGACAGGTGATGAAAATATTATTCGTCCTGGGTGCGAAGAAAAATTTAGAGTCACAATTATGATTATGAGTTATTCATATGATTGTGGAAAGGAACTATTGAGTGATGTTACAGGGATAAAACATTGTTGGTGGATTTTTAACATGGAGGAGATAATAGACTTTATGGTCTATTTGACTCTTCTAATGGATTGCTCGTTCCGCTGCAACTATGGTTGAAATTTTTATCATTTACCATATGTTCTAAATCTCTGATTTATTGTTGATGAAGGCTATTGATAATTGAATTATCTTTAGTCATGATATTCTTTACTGAGCTAGTTGTGCTCACCCTTTTGCTTCACAATTCCTTTCAGGTAATAAGAGTGTAGCTGGGTCGAGCGGGGGTAACAAGGGAATAGAACGGTGGTCATCATTTAGTAGTTATATTTGGTGAAGAAAATAGGGTGAGGCGAACCCAACGTTGGAAGGGTGTTTTGCCACTATCATACAAGATGTCTAATGACATACAACCTCGTGTCATCATAAGACAGGGTTGTGCTCATCCACTTGCTGAGTATATCTACGAGCACTACCTATATAATCTTGGTGTTTGTTTGAAGTATAATTCTCAATTAGAGACAGTGGAGATAATGATAAGTCAAGAGAAGACTCACCATTGGGAAGAATATGATAGTAACCTTCTCATTTTTCTTTGGGGTCTATTGGGTCAACCAAGGATAATTCTGTGGCCATATGATATCTATCATAACCTAGAAGCATGGGCTCCCATGTACGAAGGTTTCCTTGAGCACTTCCCAAATATTCTAATTTCTAAAATAGTTTTTGACTATACCTTTATGTAAGGTGTTATTGTGAGGTGATGTCCACGGTTGGAACATGAGTCACATTTGGTATATATTTGTATCCAAACTCACAGCATATGTGTTGTTGTATTTTGCACGACAATTGTTGTAATAAAGTTGTAGTTGTTTTCTGTACCATGTATTTGACGACTCAGAATGGGTTGGGTGGAATGGACCTGTTTTGGGGTTGTCACAACTATGATTTTATAATCCCCAAAATCCACTACTTTTCTAAACATAATTATTATATCCTAAAATCATAATTTTTCTAATATTATACCATACATTATATCATACATGTATGACATAATATTATAATACACGTATATAACAAAATAACAAAATCACCAACTATCTAAACTGTGCGGATATTATCATTACTAATTAAATTACATTACAACATAATATTATACCATTTATAATTATATTACAACATAATATAATACAGTTTAAAACATTTAAAATAAAATTAAAATAACAAATAATATTAATCATAACTTACTATATTGATTTTATAATCCCCTAAATCACTACATTTTCAATCTAAACGGTTTTTATATTATAGTTACTTAATTATTATCTCCTACTTTTTAATCTCACATTAATATTTTAATTTTATAATCCCATAAATCACTACAAATCTAAACTATTCTGATAATGTTAACTGTTCTAATATTATCATTACTAATTTAATTATTATTTTAATCCCAAATTAATATTTTGAATTTATAATCCCCTAAATCACTACAAATCTAAAATGTTTTGGTAATGTCAACTGTTCTGATATTATCCTTTTTAATTTAATTATTATATCCTAAAATCACTACTTTATGATATTATCATTACGGCTGAATGACATTTCTGTCCCTTCAAGTTGCCACCCATTTTTAAAGTCGTCGCTAAAGTTCAATTTTTGTTAGTTAGGTCCTTAAAATGGTATTTTGTTGGCGTTTCCGTTCATTTAGCCCAATTTAACCTCAAACCGACCCATTTTGACCAATTTTGACTCAACCCGATCCAGTTTGACCCAGCTCAAATTTTTAATATTTTAAAATATAAAATTATTTTTGTTTATATTCGAAACTCGTTTTAAAGGCTAATGGGTAACTCATTTTGTAAACGAGTTGAGTACTTACAAGCCGAGTAGGTCCGAGTAAAAATTCGATTCGAATATGGTGCAAAATTAAAATTCCCTTATCGAATCCGAATCAAATTCGAACTCAATTTTTTCGAGTCGAGACGAATCTAAACATGAGTGTATTCGTTGAGCGTTCATTTATACCCCTAAAATCCCAATGTGGCTATATAACATAAGGTCTTCCAAAAGTCGAGAACGGGTATTTTGTAGAACTGCATTCCAACTCCTTTCTCAAGGATATGTCTAAAACTGCATTCTTATTATGACTGAACCCTTTTGGCAAGAAAGTGAAATCTAAGACAACCCGTCATTGCCTTAAACATAAATGGTTATTTGAACAGCGTAAATGTTACTCCAGCTAAATTAAACATTGCACTCAGGTGGGGTTTAGTCGTAGAAATTTGATGTAATGCAATAGTTTACGTAATGTAACGAAGTTGTAATATAATGATAATAGGTTATTACAACATATTTATTTGGTTGTTTCTTGGTATTTGTGTAGTAATTTTAATGTTAACATTATGTTCAAAATTATGTTTAGTTCACTAAATTATAGTGATTGTATATAATGAATAAAATAAATTGTAAGTCAAAATAGCAAATTATTTGTAGTCATTATCGTTGTCTTTTATACTATATTACATTACGAACATAATAACTTAATACATATGTAATGAAAAGCTTAAAAATTAATATAATTTCATTACGCCCATAACGGGCTAATACATGTAATAGATGAACCAAACATAATAAATGTCATCAATATATTGGCCTATTTTATTACGGAGCTATTACATTAATTTGACACAAACTAACATATTAAATTAGGAAGTGGTTAGTACGAAGTTTATTTTTAGGTAAGTTGGTCAATTGGCCAATAGAGTGCTGACACGCAGACGAGACTCTATGTGTGCCACTATTCTATTGGCCAATTGACCAACTTACCAAAAAATAAACTTCATGCTAACCGGATCCATTAAATTAATACGAATCAAACGTCACCTCAGCGTAAACGTTACTATAGCATTTTGGTAATTAAGAAAGTTCAAGTCCCTAGACAAATAACCCGCTGCTCAATTATATCCAAGTTCTATTCATTAATTCCTAGAGTCGAAATTATTATTATTATTATTATTATACACAAAAAGTAAGACAGAAGTAGTTGCTTCTATAAAATGGTTTAGTTTTCCCTGAAAGCCATTGAGCGCATCACTATCCATGATTTTGAATCATGGCATCGACAGCCAAGAAGCATTCGATCTGCATTTGCTTGCTCATTCTCAGTGTTTGGGTTTCTCAAGCCGTGTCGTCTTTAAGCCATGAGGCATCCATGATACAGAGGCATGACAAGTGGGTGGCGCGTTATAAGCGCACATATAAGGATGCCTCGGAAAAGGAAATGCGTTACAAAATATTCAAGGCCAATGTTGAGTACATCGATAAGTTCAATAGTGCAGGGGGCAGACCATATAAACTTGATGTAAATGCACTCGCTGACCAGACAAATGAGGAGTTCTGGGCATCACTTAGAGGATTTAGGAGTCCCATGAAAAAACCACTTGTATCAACCTCTCACAGTTACAAAAATGTTACTGCTGTTCCATCTAGTGTGGATTGGAGAAAGAAAGGAGCTGTTACTCCTATTAGGAACGAGACATGCGGTAAGTTTTATCAATCCTATGCTTATGCTGCATTAGTTAATAGATTCAAATTTCATTTAAAACTTCAGAATTCATATCTAATCAATAGAGAAGTACAGGGAGTCGGGCATTCCCCGCAGTTGATGCTGTGGAAGGACTTGCTAAGATCAAAAACGGTAAGTTGTACACGTTGTCGGTGCAAGAGATTGTGGCACCTGCAACACCAAGAAGAAAGCAGAGCCTGTGACCAAGATTAGTGGTTATGAAAACGTTCCGCCCAACAATGAGAAGTTACTCAAGGAAGCGGTAGCAAACTTATCCGTTGCAGTCACTATTGATGGTGGAGGACCAGAGTTCCAGTTCTACTCAGCTGGCATATTCACCGGTAAATGTGGGACGAGTTTGAATTTGGGTGTTACAGTGGTTGGTTATGGCACTAGTGATGATGGGATAAAATTCTGGATCGTAAAGAACTCATGGGGCACTGGCTGGGGAAAGGAAGGGTACATAAGGATGCAGCGAGATATTGGTGCAAGTGAAGGATTGTGCGGAATTGCCATGGAAGCTTCCTACCCTACTGCATGATAACTGTTTATAGTGTTCCAAAGTGTTTCTCTTCCTCATCCAAGCTTGTATATCTCTGTTTTTCTCTTCCTTTTCCATGTGTATATATATCAGTCAAATAGTCCATTAAGAGTCGTTTAATATAGAACGCATTCTATACAATTCACACATGCTCCTGAACAAAAAAAAGACGCTTGTTTGTATTGCGAAGGGCAGGAAATTCATTGATATAGAAAGCATTCTATACATTCACAATTTCCGTGTCTAATTATGGCAATAATAAGTAGTTTCTGATGTTAAAATGAAACAATTGAGGAACAAACAAACATCAGAATCTGTGTACAACCTTGAGGGGGGAAACGTGCTTTGTCAGAGCTTAGTTTACATCTCACTGTTGATCACTTAAATTATGATGGATGAACCGAATAATTTCTTGGTTTTGGACTCCCTCTTTGTCAAATCATCAGCATACAATCAGCTTCTTCAACATAGGTCATCAGACCAATAAGACTAACAATGAATATTGCACATCTAATAGAAGTTCTGGTTCTATGAAATTAGCCGGCCGCATCTAGACAAGTACTGAAAATATGGAATAGTAAGCAGCTTTACAACTTAATGATCTTAGCAAGCAGCTTTACAATTTGTTGAGCTTAGCGAGCAGCGTTCCAACTTGCTGAGCGTAACAAGCAGTGTTCCAACTTGCTGAGCGTAACGAGCAGCCTTAGAACTTGCTGAGCTTAACGAGCAGCCTTAGAACTTGCTGAGCTTAGCGAGAAGCCTTCAACTTGTTGAGCTAACCAAGCAGCCTTCCCACTTATTGAGTATTATCACCAGCTTTTACAACTTTTTTAAGATTCAGAAGCAGCTCTTACAACTTTTTAAGCTTCACAAGCAGCTTTACATCTTGTTGAGCATATCAAGCAGCTTTACAACTTGTTAGAGTTTAAAAGCATAAAGACAGTACATGGACCTAGACTTCTAATATGTTTTTGTATAAACAGGAGAGAGAAAAGAAAGAGGGGCGGAACAATTACACCAACTAAATTATACCACACAACAGCCACTTTCAAAATCAAAATATCCAGACTTCATAATTTGTATTAACTCCGATACTCGTGTAAAACCTTTTCTAGCAGAAAGATTGCAAGTATCTTGACCAAAGGAAGCAGTATTTCTTCATATGTAGTGGTCAAGAGATCTTAAAACCTGAAGCTACTTTTCAATTCATATTATGGTAAAGTATACAGTATCTCACATTCTTGAAAATAAAATTTGATTGGGTCATTTAACAAACATAGTTTGCATACAGCGAACATCAATTCATCACTTTAACAAAAGAATAACTCACCCATGTTAAGAATATCAGCATATTTTTAAGCTAGTTACTATCAATTCCAACAAGTGTATCCTAATTCTTACCATACATACTTCATTACACACACATATCGTGAGCTAAAGAAGGATGTTACTCGATTCCAAAAACTTGAAAGTAATCATAGATCCACATACAAACTTGAGCATAAGACAACTACACTAAGATGAACAAACTAAAAAAGGTGAGAACAAGGTAGAAAATACAATACTTGTATCAAAACTTTTCTAGCAGAAGATTGCTTGCCTATCAATATTCTTCAAGTATCTTGACCAAGGGAAGCAGTATTTTTTCATATGTTGTGGCCAACAGATCTTATAACCTAAAGCTTATTAATTAATATTATGGGTAAGTATATAGCATCTCACATTCTTAACACGAATTTAACAGTGAATTCATCACTTTAACAGATAAACTGGAACAAGTACTTAGATGCATCACGCAAAAGCTATGCCTAAGCAGGTTTTTATTCTTATGTGGCCCCCCGTTAATCAGTTAAGATTGTTTAAATATCCTCCAAGAGAAAATTAACTACATTTTATTTCCCATTAAAAAAGAGATCACCAAACAAAGGGGTTGTTCATCCATGTATATTTTCTTAAATCGACACAATTCACATCACAGTTTTTGCCGACAATCTGCCCCTAAGGCAGTGGAGGGTGGGGGGCAATAATAGAGCCATCTCTATTAATTCAAAAGCCATTCCTATGAAACATTCTCACCCCATAACTAGAAGCAAGCCATGGAAGCATAGGTAAGATACTCCGCAGCAGCCAAATAATACTTTACACATTGCCAAAAGGAAAAGCCATAAAAATGTAAGAACGCCCACAATAAATCTAAAATTATGAACATATTCCCAACAAGCCAAGGAGGTGATGTCAAAGACATGACCAATGAAGATACTCAGCAGGAGTTAAATTAAGCACCAGTCATGCAGTCTTCTAAGCTAGCATATATGTGACACAGCAAGCAAGCACACCATAAAGCACTGCAGAATAAATAAAATTCTTCACTACCCAACTTATAAGTTTTTTATTAAAAAAACCTCAAACTTATAATTTTTATCTAGAATATCCATTTGTACTTTCTTAAAACTTGAAATAAATCCTCACATTGGTGTTTCCATATATTTTACTGCATATATACTTAAAAGGTAAAGGGCCCCACTACAATGCTAAACTAACCCTAGTTTAAAAAGGAACATCAGAATATTTTTAAGCTAGTTACAATCAATTCCAACAAGCATAAGACAACTACACTGAGATGGTTTTATTTAACATATTGTAATAAATCAAGTAAAATTACTAGATACTCTTATTGACCTAGCAAACCCCGTATTGATACATCATTTCTCAATCGTGGCACTCTTACGTACTAATACTCTGAATTTAGTATTCCGGAATTTTTCTTTGTTGTTTTACATATAGTTACACAAAAATCAATATTTTAACTTAGTATTGGAAGTTCAAACACCACTTGTACTAAATTATTTATAAAACAATCAATTTGTTGATTCAAGTAAAAATCCTCAATAAACCAAGTTTTATTCCATTAGATTCTAAGAAAGTGCTAACTATGAACTCCACTAGCATATCGCGTCTCAACCTATGTAGTGTAACTCATACCTGTATTTGTTCTGCGAACCGAAGTGATGTGGTCCATGTAACATTGAATTAAGTATTTATCCTTACATTTTCACTTATAAGAAGCTTTACTTCCAAAAAAAATCCTCAATAATTGTAGTCAATCAAGTATGGTTTTTTATTATATTTTACCTGTATCCTTGATTTTTAGATAAAGAGCACCAGCACCAATACCTTAGTTGTGCTCATTCATGTTGTGTAAAGGCCCCTATTTGACATATCGGGACATTTTTGTAATCACCTTCATGTAATATTCACTTATAGAACTCTTATTATGCATACATATGTAAATATTTTAAGTACTTTTGCATATGTGACCGCTAAGCTCTTCTACACTCCTGACATTTCACTAGTTACAGTGTGCAACAATAGATTATCATTATCTATCATGCTCAGATTATGGAAATCATACTACTTGACAATCAAATTATCTAGAAATATCACAAGTTTAGTTCAAAAAATTCATGAATTAACTGCACAATCCATTCAACCCATTACCAACCCAGCTATTTAATTATTTATCTATAACATCCATACGTACTCGAGCTTTGAAAATGTATTACATCACACTATATTTATTTACTCAATTTGTTTTTCCCTTGTATCACTACATATATGCTTAAATTTTTAGCTAAAGGACACCATCACAATGCCTGGAGTCATGCTCGTTCCTGCTGTTTTGGAGGGCCCCATTTCAAACAGTTCAAGATTATCATAATCGAATTATTATGTTTCCATATATACTACTTACAAGGAGCAAGCTTTATTACACACTAGCCAGCCATTGGCCACACGCCATGCGTGTGAGAAAAAATAGAATTTTTTTGCAGCTTCAACTGTTAATTGAGTAAAAAGGTGAACTGCTGAATAATATAGTACACCCAGCTCAATTTTGTTTTTCCTTATAATTTACTATGTAATTTTTAGGCAAAGGGCACCCGCTACAATGCCTAAAGTCATGCTCATTTCTGCTGTATAAAGGCCCCGTTTGACATAGCTGGAAATTATCCTAATCAAATTATTATTTTTCTTTAAGTTATTATATCAGACTACGACAATCATATACTAACAATCAGATTAATTAGGAATATAATGAGTTTTACTAAACTTAATAGAGGCTATTCTTAGAAGTACAGAATATCGCTGAACAATGCACAGCTTATAATATGATATTCAGCTCCTAAAAACTTGGGGATCGTGCCAAACTTAAGTGAACAACTGAATAATAGATTATTTGTACAACATAGTAACGAACACTATAGATCCAGCTCAATTATGCTGTAGACCATAAAATAATTAAAATAAACTTCAAGAAACAGGCCTTAGAAGTGTAACTAAAGATTTATACTACAGGCCTTACAAGTAATAAAGTTTATACTACATCGACTGATCTAAAAAGATTTACATAATACAAATATATGTGTACTTCTACGTACGAAAGAAATTGGTACATCTCTTTCACTTTTACTCTAGGTGGTGCAGAAAGCAAGAGAAAAATTCGTATTGATTATTTGATTTTGTATTGTTATTTAGAAAAAAATATTTGATTATTAATCTAATTGTTTATTACTTGATAAGTAGGATATTCTAGAAGTATTAATTGTAGTAGTAAATTTTAATTAGGAAATTAGTTTTAATTATAGTAATCGATTTTAATTAGGATATTGGTTTTAATTATAGTAGTATATTTTAATTACGAGATTATTTTTTTATAGTAGGACTCTTTACTTGTTTGCTAAGTCGTAGAGCTCTTATATAAAGAGTTGCAATCTTTATTATTTTTCAGATTATTGATATATTGGTTTGAATTAAAGTTTCATGCTTTTGTGTGCATGAAACTCTCTTATTTCTTCTTCCCACCTTGTCCTATATTGGTATTTGTATAGAATTTACAAATGTACAATATCTTATACTCCTTCCGTTCCTAAAATATTGTCGTTCTAGAAGAAAAAATTTGTTCCAAAATGTTTGTCGTTTACAACTTTCGAAGAGAATAAATTATTTACGTTCCTATATTACCCCTACCTTCTCTCATTTCTCTCCTTGTCCCAAGAAATTATCTCCCTTGTATTAATAATTTTCAACTTCCCATAAAGGGTAGTGATAGAATTTCAAACAAATTTTAATTGTTAAATATAGTATTAAATAACTTTCTTAATCCATGTGCAAAAAAAACAACAATAATCTTTAACGACAATCTTTTAAGAACGGAGATAGTAGTTTATTGCAGTACCCCTCAAAATAACAAGAAAGTCATAGTTTGGGGAGCTATCATCTTCTAAGAAATCAATAATGGTGTGATCAGCAGCTAGAACATCCTTTGATGTATTCTTATTACAAACACTTAACTAGTTTAATCATCCCCTTCTCCTTAAAACTTAACTTCACCCTCAAGTTCAATTAACTCTTCATACTCAAGTTCTTCAATTAACTCATCAAATTTGATAAACATCTGCATAACTAATCTTTTCAAAGAATGACAAGTTTACTCCTGTATTTTTCTAATAGGTCTTTTTACAAGTAGTGTTTTTTACTTTTTTCTTTGACTAAAGTCGATATAAAACTTGTTATCTTCTAGTTACTATACACATACTTGTACTCCCTCCTGACCCACATTAATTGCAACATTTCTTTTGATGTGTGGATTGGATTTTATTTATATATTATTTTATAAGAATAATTGCAATATAAACAATGTTTATTTGTTTTGATAAAAGAAAAAAATTATTAATAGAAAAGAAAGTACACAATAAAAGGGGGAACAAGAAGTCCAACTCAATAGACTAAAGAAAACAAAGTTAAAGAAGAAAAGAGCATTTTTTAATATATATATATATATATATATATATATATATATATAAATTTCACAAACAAGGGACTTTTAGTTTCTTTACTAAATTTCCCTCCTTTCTATTCTCACCTTTTTAAAACAAACATAGTGTTGATATTTCCACAATCCTAAGTTCGTCCTCTCCTACATTCTCTTATGCTTATTTTGTTTCTTAAAGAGTTCAAAAGAGCCACAGTCCTATATTATTTTCACACAATTATTCTCCTAAAAAAGTTAGAATCTTTGTTTTATATTGTTTATTCAATTTCAGAAATATTTACAATATGCACAGTATAATCTGAATCTCGCACACATTGTGTGCCCGTGCCACGTAACCATTTGTTATAAAATGTGAACAAAGCTCATTGCCTGAAAATTTCTAATTTATTGAAGATGTTAAGTAAAAGAATAAGTCTGCATTGCAAATCTTGTGTTTCACATGAGCACTACAGTTAGAAAATCACTATTATATCTAGTGCAAGATTCTTCCCAAATACACAAGAAAAGGAACGAGAAAACCTCATGAATAATAACATCAAAAGTGATCTTAAAATAAATTCCAACTTATCTCTTTATTCCTTTCTCAATGAGAACTAAAATAAATATTCAACACAAAAACCTAATCAGGAAAGTACATAACAAGAAATAACCCCTCAATTCAGCTATAAAAGACATCCCCGTCAAGACCTCATGCAATCAGAAATTTGACATTGTTATGAAACTGCAAATATTCTCATGCTACTACAGATTGCAAAATGGGTAATGAGCATCAAAAACCTATGAATTGAATAATCTTTCACTTGGTAGCATTTCAGATTAACAAAATTTAAACTCATTTCCGAATTACCACACCAAGTAAATAAGAAAAGTAGTAAAGCTATGGCAGCGAAATACAGGTGCTATTGATTTTTGCAAAATGAAAAATAAAAATAAGAAACTTATAAACGGAAAAGTTCTACTTTGAAACATCATATAGAAGTAAAAGACAAAAAAAAATTATAATTTTTAAAAAGAAGGTGCCATACTTGGGAAGTCTAATTCGCGTATATTCACATAAAACAAATGAAAAGAGTTGTAAATCAATGGTAGCAGGCGTAATTTATAAAAGGAAGATAGTGAAGTTGAGTTTCCAAAAATCACCGATCATTTGCTCGAGAACATATACATGTTTCATCGTGGTAAACCAAAAAATCTGGCAACAGATAGGTAATTAAATACAACAAACTAATAATATTAATTCTCAGAAAAAACATCAAAAATTATAAACCATTTAAAACTCATTCTGAAATAAAGAACTACATCGTTTGCATCGTTTACAAGTACAGTGAATTTAGATTCCTGGCCAAATCTAAGGAACATTTAACAACCAACAAAAATCCACAACTTAGGAGCAGATAGAGTGAAGCAGCAACAAAGGCACAGTAGTCCATTTATCAACCAAAGATACAATGTCTGCAATCAGGTAATCACCACAACCATTTAAAGCATTTGCGCCCAAGAAGCTCTCAAATACCTGAACCAAATACATATTTATAACTCAATCCGACACTAAGCAACAGAACCAAGTAATAGTAATCACGTCATGTAAAAAGTACAAAATAATGTCATTTAATAAATATATCATATTGAAATGAAAGTAGTAAATGTTTTCTGGAATATTAAATAAATCAATATGCCAACAAAATACTCAACTGCCGGCCATGAAAATGGTAGTGCATAAAGTTCTAATCAGGTGAAGGCAAATCAATTAAAAGAAAAAGAACATTAACTGCAAACATGATTATCAATAAATAATAAACCGATTAACAAGGTAGCATATAAAATCATGTTAACCAATCTTACCAATTGCAGGACCAGAGATAGAGATGACCTACATCAAAGCAACACATTAATAGAGGTAAGTCAAGCACGCAAAAATAACAAGACAGGCACATACTTCATCTATCTCGAAATGACTTTCATCAACACAAGAATTTAGCTTGGTTTTATTCAAACCATCAAGTCAAATGAAAAGAGCCAATAAGACCCCTAAGCAGCTCCAACTGCCTGTTCTGAGCCAAACTCAATCTTAGACTCTAAAAGATGGCTGACATAACCACGCTGATCACCAGTGTTCTAAAAATTCCCGCCTAATCGCTAAGCCCCCTGGTGACTCATCTAGGCCCAAAGCGACAAATCAGATCTAAGCGGAAATGTTTTTTTTATTTTAATAACTACTCAAATCAGATCTTAATATATTTATTTTTCTAATGATTTACCATATTCATAATGCAAGTTGTAGCATATCAAATCACAACAAGAAGTGAACAATATCATGTCAAAATAAATAATTTTATTATAGTTATAATTTTTTCAACCAACTTCAAATTATATAAATGATGATACATTTGTAACATTTAGTTTAATTCAAGATAATTCTTAAAATTATGTTTCGTTTTTTAAGTTTTAATATTGATTTGAATTCTTGAAATTTTAAATTTAATTATTTAATAGCAATCTTTTTTATGAATAAAACGAATACGTTAAAAATATGTTTGAATTTTGAACAATTACATGTTTGAACTTTGACATTGACAATATGGATATGTTTGAACTTTAGACAAAGTTATTTATTATCTTTATGATAGATTTTATTTTATATTATTGTTTTATTTGGATAAATATAAGATAAAATATAAAATTGACTTAAAATAAAAAATCTCGCCTAAGCTCCGCCCAAACCCCCTAGGCGCTAGGCCCCCCTCGGCCGTCCGCCTACCGCCTTTGTTGATCACCCACCTTTAACTGTAATATAAAAATAAGGCTACTTCCAAGCTTAGGTGTAAAATCAAGCTTATAAGCTTTACATTAGTTCGATCTAGTTTTCATCATTGTCTACAGGAAGACGGGAGTGTTTTAATTTCCTTCGCATGTTAACCGAATCTCATCTTTCTCAGTTACATGCCGATATTTGGCTTTTGTTTTGGCTTTTAGTTAGCCTTAAAAGTTCAAGAGTAGGCCCAAACCGCTCCCCTTTCCATTTAATCACTGACAAAACCTACCTTTCAACTCAACTTAGTAAAAGGACTTCAACTTTAGAACAATCTATCAATCGAACGGCAGGTAAGGGTTTGTACTAATTTTTTGCACCAAGTTATCACGTAGATCATTTCAAACCACGTCCAATGACAAAGATTTGCAAATCAGAAGTCCAAGAAAAATCAAATAGAAAAGGACAAAAGTATGACGACAACCAACGCTCACATTACAGTGTAATACCAAACCACAACAAAAGAGCAATGGGAAATTCCATCTAGATTAATGTAGGCCTAAAAGAGCTAGACTTCAAATCAAACTAAAGATGGCAAGAACCACACCGACAACCCATGAGAAAGCTTATATATGAAGAAAACTTAAGCTGGAGCGGAAACAAACAAAAAGGGTTTTGAACCATGTAGTACTAAAAGCATCCTGAAGCAAATTAACAGAAAGGGAAAACCACCCAATAAATTGTACTGATTTTACATACTATTAGCCAAAGGATTGGGTCGGACATGTCTCACAAAACAAGATATAGTATATACTGACAGACGACAAAGGACTTTTAGAATGTTAAAACCGCCACACATCACATTACTGTCACCATTCTAAGTGGTAAGATAGATGCAATTTCCAATATAAATATTTCCATAATACCAACAATCGTGGCTAAGCAATATTTTAGAACGACCATATAAAAAGATTCGATGAAAGAATTAAGAGAGGTCAGGATAACATGGAACCCTCTCAAGCAGACATAAAAACGGGACATGTTTTATTGCAATACAACTAGTGGGGCAAAATTCGAAGCTGATTCCATTATGAGAGCCAATTTATCAAATATCATCCCAACCACAAAGTAGTCCTTAAACAAGTGACAGCATCCATCAATGAGCAACAAGACAACAATTTGAGTAACAGTCATCACAAAGACAACTGAAAACATGGAAGAAAGAGAAATTTGAAACAACATAAGGAATTACCAACAAATAAAAGTAAATACCAGAGAATAACGCCATAAAATAATTTATTATAAGAAAATAAACTATCACCAAGCACCAACAAAAACCAAAATAAGAAGGATATTTCAACCAAATAACGGTAAAAGTAACTAACAATCAATCCAAAAAAAAGTAATATATGGGGAAAAAACAATGTTACATTTAAGGAAACAACAATAAAGCATGGAGCAAAAAACTTAGTAGTCAATTACTAATAAACTTGTATGTGAAAAGGAGAATCACCTCAGTAATATGGTCCCTGGTACATCCCACCAGGCGGAACCCTTGGACCGGACTGCTGTGGCAGCTGCGTTTGGCCAAACCCAGAAGTTGGCAATCCGTAATTTGCACCATCCGGGTATCCACCTCCAGAAGGCATTCCAGCAGAACTTGGTGGCAACCTATACATAGAGCCGGGATTATTTGATCCACCATACTCACCAGGTGGCACCCCAGACCCACCATACTGCGAACCACCACCACCATACGGAACCTGCCCAGGCCCCTGATTCCCATATCCAGAGCCAACACTTGAATTCAAGTTTGGATTTTGATGTGCTGGGGGTGGCATCTGCATCCCACCAGCAAATCCACCACCATATGATCCAATCCCACCATAAAATCCACCATACCCTGAATTCATTCCCCTGCTGGACCTGGAGGTTCACCTGCATTCTGCACATTACCAGGCCTACCCTTCTTCCCATCAGTTGCAAACTTACAATTCACCTGGTGCCCATCAATATTTTTAATTGGATCGACAAGTGAAGCCCTAGCCCCTTCCTCAGTCTTATAAACAAAAAAAGCAAACCCTTTTGCTTTTCCCGTTTGCTTATCAAACCCTAACGGCCCTTCCTCGATTTCTCCATAAGCAGAAAAATGCCCCAACAGCCTCTCAGAAGAGATCTCAAACGGAATATTTCCCACATAAATCTTACGCATTGACACATCGACTCCGCCAGCCGGTCCAGTATTCCCAGTTGCTGCAAGCTGGGTGACTGTGATTCTGCCGTCAATCTTCTTGTTGGGCTCTTTAAGGGCTAAAACAGCGCCATCTATATGTTTGAATGTGACAAAGCCATATCCTTTAGACTTACCAGTGTTTTTGTCCGTGATTACGATGGCTTCAGCGACCTCACCTAAGGAGGAGAAGATGGATTGAAGCTTCTCGGTGGTAGTTTCCCAGCCGAGCCCGCGGATGAAGAGTTTGCGTTGGGCCGGATCGGAGTCGGCGATGGAGCGAACGGTCGAGAGGGTGAGCGGGTCGCGTGCCATGGCAGATTGGACGATTTCGAGGAGCTGGTCTTTACTGAAGGGCTCGAGAATCTTGCGGGCATCTTCCGTGGTCAGATGTAAGTGCGGCGGAAGCGAGGCTACGGCGTCGTTAGATAAGGAGCCGCCATTCTCGTCGGTTTTGCGCTTCTTTGAGAGGTCCATGGCTGGTAAGAGTTAGAAACGGAGAGCAAACCCCAGAAAGAGAAACTAAACCCTAGGAGAGAAACTATTTAAAAGGTGGATTAGTATTCTTTATAGTGTGTACTTGTGACAAACGCACCGTTTCGATACTTTCAAGGTGGAAAGTAGAAACGTTAAACGTAGCATCAAATTCCGTTCAGCTCCCCAACTCTTCCATGAAAATGTCAGGAATAACCTTAATAAATTATCAGGCTAAATATGGACACTGGGAAGTGGGAATGGTAAATAGTAATTATCAGTAGTCATCATGACATAAGCATTGCATGTGCAATTACCGTAAAGATATAATAGTAATAATTTTATCAAATTCAAAAAATAAAATTAAAGAATTAAAAATATTAAAATTGTTAAACAACCGAACTTACAGACAAAAAAAAAAAAAAAAGTTGTGACGTCGTAAATCACAATCCCCCTCTCCTAATTCATATCATCAATTGGCATAACCTCTTCCTCGTACTCGCACACATTTGTATAGAGTATTTTTAGAGATTGTCTTTGTTTTTTTAAATTATACTATTTACGGTGACACACGTGTTGCATGCGTAATTACTATAAGAGTATAAGGATATATTAGTAGTTTTATCAAATTTAGAGGATAAAATTAAAGAATTAAAAAGATTAAGATGGACGAAATTGCAAAACAACCCCCTCCCCTGACCTTTCCCTTTATAATATAATAATATAGATAAAAGCTATATGGAAAGTGAAAAATATGTTTTTGTTTAAGAACTGAACAATGCTGAAGGTACACAATTACTAGTAGGTATCCTCCTGTCAATAATATTAACAATGTTAATGTAAAGATACTTTATTTAAAGATCAGACATATATTAATCGTTTAAAAAATCATTAAAACTTGACTAATATTATGTTGCTTGTCAGATGGTCGTCGTCGTCGAAAATTATTGATATTTAGCACGTGTTTGGTTTTTGTTTCTATTTATTAGTTTATAAACTTTGATAACTCGTGCAAAACACGAATAAATTTTAAAAATTATATATTAGACCAATTTTAGAAACGAAATATTTAAGCAAATATTTATAATAATATTTTTTTTAATTTTAAATGAAGTCACTATAATATATTTATATGGGTATTTTTGTCATTTAAAAAAATATATATTTATAGCTTGAGATATTAGATTGAAAAACTAATGCATGCCTATTCCTCCAATATGATTGGAGATTAGAGCATTGTCTTAAGAATGTACTAAGGAGATTACAAATGCATGTTCCAAGAATATCTACGGTCAAGTGTAGTACATTTGTCCTTAAGTTGGATGGAAATAAAGTAACATATAACATATGTAAACAACTATAATCCACAGGTGTAATTTACAAGTCTACAATCTACAGGTGTAATTTAAAAGGAGTTCTTCTATGTGAACATGGATTTTGGACAGAAAAATTGGATCGAAAGAATAAAACCAATTTGTTCTCGCGAACAATTGTACAATACAATTAATAATTTATTCGTGAAAACAAATTTATTTTGTTCTTCTAGTCTAATTTTTCTGTTCAAAATCCCTATCACTTATTAATTTAGAAGTCCATAATCCATAGGTGGCGACTTGCAATTATCTTTCAATCCCTTGAGTTCAAATGGTTAATTCTAACTGGTTAAAGTTAAATTGATTAGGTTTTACTTGAAAATAGAATTGGGCTTCGTTTAAGACCCATTCTCGGCCCTTTGCATATTCTATGTAGGGAAATTAGTCTCATGCAACTTATATTATTGACCAAAAACTTGGGAATGGAGGAGGTCTTCAAAGTTCAAAGCATTGACCTATAGATGGGCTTGAGTAATGACCCTGGCATTAATCCTATTATCTAATTTTCTAAATATAGGATTAAGTTTTTTTTAAAAAAATTATTATTTAAAATATCTTCAAAGTCAGAATTGGTATGAATTTGTTTTAGGCAACATAATTGTGAAAATCGTAATAAATATATTAAATTAACTTTAAAAAATTCAGTATTAATGATCTTATATTTTGGGATGGGGGAGTAAAGGCAAAATCTTGAATGGGAAATAATCATTCTTGAATCAACTTTTTTTTCCCTAATAAATTCCAGTTACCAAAACCCGAAGAAAAAATAATAATAATATGAGAACAACACGATGCAAACGAAAAAAAATAAACACATTGTATATCTCATGTAACTAGTATCGATTTGTATTACATTGCTTCAGCCCAAAACAAAAATGAAAAAAATAATAATAATGCTTATTTTCCCACATGTGCAAATTAAAAAATTGCACAGAATGTGTACTTATATGGAAACAAAGAACATCTTTACTTTCATCTTTACGTGTATATATATATATATATAGAGAGAGAGAGAGAGAGAGAGAGGGAGAGAGGGAGAGAGAGAGAGAGAGAGAGAGCAATTAAGTCTAATAAGGCAAACTCTTACAACTTGAACTAACCACCAAGAACTTGAATTTTGAAGAACCCTCGTGACCATTGGCACGACGAGTAATGGTTTCCATATTCTTGTACAAACTTTGCCTCACCATGTTGTTCATCAATTTCTTTCCTTGGCTGGCCTCCTTATGATTTACAGGCGAACCGATGGACAATCTTGGCGTCGTCTGTGGCCCTGAATGAGGCCCCATTTTCGCCTGTCGCTCATCTTGAAACCATTGCAGTAGTTTTAGTGCCCTTTTTTGTGCCAAGGGGGTACTTAATAAGGACACTTGAAGAAGAACAGGAACAATTCCTGCCTTGGCCATTTTCAATCTTTGAACAGAACTCTTATGTGCTAAAATCATCAAAATATAAGCCGATAATTCTTGGCTTTTCGGCTTATCCTCCCATGTCATGATCTCGATTAAGTTCCCGGGCACCAACGCATGAATTTCCAATGCTTTTTTTCCCATTAAGGTCACTATCAAGTTCCCTAAGGTTGCCAAGGCTTTTTCTGATGTTTCTTTTACTGAAGATAGCATTAAGAGGTTGTTAAGTACCTCCTCATTTGACACTAAAGTTGCCACATTATTTAACATGGTGGACAGATTGTACAATGTACCCAAACACAACTCTATGGTGTCACAATTTGAATCTGACTCCAGAATGGAGATTGTAAATGGAACAGTTTTCGACCAATTTATTGGGATCGATTGGCTGTTGGGTAGGGAAGATATGGACAGGACCAGTTGTGCAAAATCATGCCTTGTTTGTTCTTCTAAAATAACGGTGTTTTCGGGTAGTTTTGATAAGATTCCTGCCTCCACCATGAGAGCTTTGTTCCTAAAAAAACAACAAGACAGAGACAAAAAAATCATTAACTAAACCAACCCCATTTTAATAATAATAATAATAATGTGAGTTTTGAAACCTAAAGGAAGGGCAATAATTAAGGGACTTGAAGCCTCAAAGCCCCATTATTTTGCACATACTATTTTAATTGTTTGTGGGGGTTCTCCAATTATGTAGAATGGGGCCCTTAAATGTAGTGTTTTTTAAGAATTGTTGACTGATATAGGAAATCTAAACAACTGCATTAATAAATCATGAAATATAATTGAAGTCTCTAGAAAATTAAATTTAGGCCTCTTAAATTATAAATTATGTCATTGTATAAATAAGTTGTCTGCCTAACTAGTGTTATGCCAACTACAACTTCCTCCTACCCCCATGGAGTTTAGTGGACAGTCAGCGCACCTTGTGGCCTAATAATTCTAGTTATACAATTAATTAAATTGATATTTTAAAACTAAAATTTCGTTACATATTTTTAATAGAATTTTTTGATCTTTATAATTAAGCAAATTAATAACTACTGCTGCAATTTCAAAGGATAAACTGATAAAGCCAAAATAAAAATAGAAGTTTATTATTCAATTTTGTATTCATAAATCATAACTACTAGTGGTGATGGCACTAAATATATATTGTTCCATATGGGATAATATGTTTGTAGATAAAAAAAGAAGGTCAAGTTGACCCAACTACCATTTTTATCCTTTCTTTTTTTTCTTCAGAATAATGATTTGCCTTCTCTAATTATTATGAAATTTTAGTTACCAATATCTTCATTTTCGGATGATTGCAAATCAAATGATAGTTTTAAAGATTAATTAATACATTTTATCTTGTCTGAAAATATTCATGTTATCACTTTTAGAGGTTTCATGTGAATTTTTCCTATGAACAATAAATATGTTTCACATCATTGACAATAAACCCTTCAAATAATTAATTATTTGTAAGGTAAAGCAAGAAAATTAAACTTTTATCTAAGAGGAAGGGCAAAATAATTCTATTCATTTAAATAATTCTATATACTATAAATTATTATTAATTACATTTAAATATTGCCACATCAGCATAACGTCATAAGAGCCCACAATAACATAATTTCGAAGATAATTGTAATTGTTTATACTATTGTTAACAATACCAACAAATATCGGTTTTAATCAAAAACCTTATAATAATGAAGTGTGATATATATTGAATAAATATACCTTGTTTAAGCACTAAATTATTTTCTTAGAGAAAAATATAGTTGCCAAAATTTACATTTACTAATATACAAGTATTTATTTTTTGTTAAAAAAAATATCTATTAGTAAATTTTCATTTAAATAGATGGGAACATATAATTACTTTGACAAAGACAAAACAACTTACGTGCAAGTCCCATTAGCAAGCTCAATAAGCGCTTGAACCGCCAACCTCCGTCTGCCCACCACCTCCGAACCAACCATCGCCACCAACGGTGGAATAACCCCGAGCTCCGCCATCGATTTCCGCCTCTTTAAATCTTCTCCGGCAAGCCTTTTAATGTCTCTCGCCGCCACCTCCTTCTCTTCCCAGCTCCCAAAGAGAAGTCTCTTCACAGACCTTTGCAAAACCACCACCCAGCCATCCTCTTGTTTTGATTCTTGATCATTCATATCCATAACCCTCAATTTATTGGATTGATCAGACGGCTCGTATCGCTTGTTGGATCTCTTGAGCTGGAGGAACCGTCGGATTCGAGTAAAGAAGCGTAGCTTTGTGTAAGCCAAGTGCCAAGTTGAAGAATCAGGCATGTTTGCTTCTTTAGAAAAGAGAAAAAGATCTAGAGCTTTATATATCTCTGTATGACTGTATGACTATTTATATTATGTGGAGGTGCTTTATATAAGTCTCTTTTTTGTGTAGTTTTAGAGAGAGAAAGAGGAGAGAATAGAAGAAGACTTTGAGGGCAAACACAAAGATCAGTGGGCACATGCAGGGAGGAGGGATACATGTAATCACATATATACTGTTGCATATATATAAATACTGTATGGAGATTGGAGTAGCACTTAATTTGGATATTCAATAAATTTGTGTTTCCCAGAATGCCCCTGTGTTTTTTTTTTCAATTTACTATTATATTGCCATTGATCACTGAACTATCATTTTGTCAGGCATAACCATGATTAAGGAGCCCAATGAGCTTAATAATTTAGTTCAGGATTTAATTTCTAATGTGGTATATACATAATCGTTTCTGTTAATCCAATGCAAATGGTAAGCATATGCATGTTTAGCATAATTTTCTGAGCATTTAATTTAATTTAAAAAACACCTGATAATTTGAATTTTAGATCTTTATGTGATCCAAAAATAATACCCCACTCAACCAGGGTTGTTTCATTGTTTAACTAATTATCTTTGATTTAATTTGAATATCTTAAAATTAAATACATATGTCTATTTGTTTTGAAGAGCTACATTAATGATAATTAAGGGTGCATAATCGAGGATCAATGTGCATTAAATATATAAGGGTTACACGTGAGATGAATGCAACGGGATTTAATTACGGGTAATCATGCACCATGTTGATGAAACGTCAACCATGCAAGTGTAGGATAATTTATGTTAAATGTAAATGAGGGAATTCTAGTCCAATAAAAAATGCAGATTGTATATATAGAAATTTAGGTTAGAAAATTTTCTTACCATTCATTCCTTCCGTGATATCAACCACACACCACATGCAGTCATTGTTTGGAGTGCATGTACCATTTTGAGGTGGTGTGTACAAATTTTAATTGGTGTTTATAGAGGGGTGTAATTCCACTACAACTCATGCCACCAGTTCCAATTAAACATAGCCACATAGGGTATACTAATATTTTAGATGTACAAAACTCAAATTAAAACACGTTTCTTGTTTCCTTGTTATTGTGAAATTTCTTTTTTTACTCATAGATTAATGTTAATTAGTTATTTAATGTTATTGACACATTAGAAAGATGGATAGAGAATAGAAATAATCACATAAATTGAATCTATATAATTTTGTAAAAATTGACTATTAAGCACTCATAAGTTTTATAAATCTGAGTAATAAAAGTTTTTTTTTAATTACATCAGTCTTGCACCATATTTATATTAGTAAAAAAAATCCTAATCCTATAAGGAAATAACAAATTGATTTGGAATTAAAAATCTAGCTAAAAAACTTCCTAATTATAATAGAATTAAAAAACTTCCTAAAATTACTAATTAATAATTAAACCTACCTGACTATTAATTAATAAATAAAAATACATCAAATATTTATATTTTTTATAAATACCAAAACATAAATTATATCGAATATTGGCATATAACTCTTCCCGTGTCATTCTCCTTTTCTTGAAAAAAAATTGACCTCAAATTTTAAAATGAAGTAATATCAAGCACCAACAGTTAGACATTCGTCATCTTCTATGTTCCAAGAAGTCACAATGTTGCTTCTCAAAGAAAATTTTTGTAAATAATTCTGAAATAATCAAAGCCTTCATATTAACTTGCACTTGCAACAAAGGGATCAAATTAAGAAAGACGGAATCAAAATTTTACAAGTTGTCAAACATAGGATTTTGAACAATCTCATGATTAATCTCAATTTCTACAATATCCCATATCATTATGTCGCGATGACTCCAAATTATGATCATCCTCAATCATTAAACTTGATTCGTCTTTAACTATAACATCTTTCTCAACTTCCTCTTTCGTGTCTTCCACACTCTCTATTAGAACGGACAAATCACATGATTGAGAAATAAGATTGATGGCACTACAACTTTCTTAAAAATTTTCCGTGCATATGCTATCAAATTCTTGCAACACCTCCTAATTTCATAAATTAGAAAAAAAAAATCTCATTTTGACGTTCTTTTTTAACTCTTCTTTTCTCAATTTGATACCAATGTTTCAACTTATCAAGTCTATAATGTGTTTCCTCCAATTCCTCTAAAAGATTATCATACTCGGACAACAAGTTTTCTACGATGACGAACATAAATCTCATTCACTCTTAAGAAAGTCAATATAATCTCATACTTGCTCAATTCTTGCCTTTGTAACTTTAGACATTTTCGCTACACAGATATGAGGAAACACAATAATCTGATATAACAATTTGTGACTTGGTGAACTAGTTGATATCAGTGCGGCAAATTATGTGATGGGCAGCGGCTATGACAATTTATTTTTCAATATATTTTTTTTGGATAAACATAAAATTAAAAGATAGATTCGACAAGTTTTACTTACTCCCCATGATGAACGAACGATTGTTTGCAATCTCATGCTAAGCAACTTCAATTGACATCATTCTCCTTCACACTAACATCGGAGTGGGTTGTCTCTTGCTTAATCAGTAGAATTGTCCTTATCGTGGGCTAACTCCCAAACTCTGATAACAACTGACACAACGGAAGACGGATAGAGAATAGAAACAATCACATAACTTTACAATCAGAAAGTTGAATAAAATTGACTATTGAACAGGCGCAAGTTTTATAAATAATAATAAAAGTTCTTTTTTAATTACATCGATCTTGACCCATATTTATACTAGTAGAAGGAACTCTAATCTTACAAGGAAATAACAAAATTGATTTGAAATCAAAAACCAAGCTAAAAATCTTTCTAATTACAATAGAATTGAAAAACTTCCTAAAATTAATAATTAAAAATTAAACCTAGCTACCTGACTACTAATTAATAAATAAAAGGGATAAATATAATTTACTACATGAAGTACAAATATGTTCATGATTAGGCCCCCAAAGAATTTAGGCTTACATTTTACTACATCAAATATCTAATTTAATACAATTTAGCCCTCAATTTCAAAATCTAACCAAAATTGGTCGGAATACCTAATATTCCGGGCAGATAAAAATTGTATACGGTTTGACCGTATAGAATACGGGCTAATAACACTTATATTACATCAAGTATCATCAAATTCACAATTTACTACATCAAGCACTTAATTCGTATAAAATTTGTATAAATACTTATTTTGACATATTAAATCTGTATAAATCCTTATAAATAATTATTATATGTTAAATTATTAAAATTAAATATTAATACAAATATTACAAAAAAAATATTTTAAAATTTTAAACAAAACTTAATTACCAAAAAAATCAATAAACTTTTAAACATACAAATTATATTTTTAACACGAATAACATTAAACTTTTAAACAATTGACAAAAGTGTCCAAAATTTAATTAATTAAATAATACCCTTTTTATATTGGAAGAGCATACAAAAGGAGGAGAAAAAGTTGAAAAAGAAAAAAAGAAAAAAATGACTCATTTGCTCCCTCTCCTCTCTTCCTCTTCCCTAATTAATCCTTCAAATTTGGAAATTTTAGTACCTTGGATTCTGTCCAGTAGCTATGATCAACTTATATAATTAAGCAGAAAATAACCTGAAATTTTATTTTAATTCAAATATTTTTCTGACAAAAAAAGGCTGATTATCGCCATTGAAGGAGGAGGAGAGAGGAGATGGTGTGCAAAAAGTGAGTTGCAAAGAGAGAAGGTACATAAATGTATTTTGAATTTAGAAATTGAGTTATTTATTTTTATTTAAAAGATTCTTCAAACAAATATTAGTTAATTAGTTTATCCAACAAAACATTCTTTTCGTCCGTTTTCCGTTTTATTCTTCAAACAAACAGTAGTTAATACATATATTGTATTTATAAAAAAAATTAAATATTGTATTGATAATTTAACAAATTGTATGTTTAAATTTTACAACTTAAATCTTGCAAATTATAAATTATATCATAAATTATAAATTTTACGTCTTAAATTTTATAAATTATATCACAATTTAAATTTTACAAATTGTATTTATAATTTTATTTATAATTTTATACCGTATTTCTACGGTATTAGTTACTTTTTTTTAAAGGGCTAAAATTATTATATTTATAATTTTATTTTTTTTCCTTTGGGGGTTGAATCATGAATATGGTGGTACTTGATGTAACGGAACTGTAAATATCTCTTTTTTAAATTATGTCAAATTGTATATTTATACGGTCAACTAATATTAAATACACAAAATCCGATCGGATTCTTAGGCGGGTCGGATATTCTGGCCAATTTTTGAAAATTGGAGGCTAAATTGTACTCCATCCGTCCCAAATTATCTGCTTTTTAGAGTTCCACACACAAACCAATATGTGTGATAAAAATACTAAAATATCCTTATGTGCTGACTTTTTTGTTTTCTGCCCATGAATGTTTATTGGTGGGAATATGAAAAAATGTTTAAAAAAGAGGAGAGGCATGAATGAGAATAATAACTATCATTAATTAGGGTAAATGGGCAAATTTGGAAAATAAAGAGAAAAAATACATTGAAATCTTGAAAAAGCAGATATTGTAGGACAATTTTTTTTTTCTAAAACAGCAGATAATTTGGGACGGAGGAAGTAACAAATTAGGCACTTGATGTAGTAAATTATAAGCCCAAATTTTTTAAGGGCCGAATTATTAATTTAATGGTACTTCATGTAATAGAAGTATAATTAATTAGCCCTAAATAAAAATACATCAAATATTTATATTTTCTATAAATATCAAAAAATAAATTATATCAAATCTTGATACATAACTCTTCCGGTGTCAATTATACTTGAAAGTGATTATGTCATTCATCTTACTTGTATTTATATCCCTCTGCATCGAACACGTAAATCAAAATTATTATAATAAAATAATAATAATAATAATAATAATTTATATTACCTCTAGATGTGTGACACATATTTTAAGCCGAGTTAAAAGTATATTTAAAAATTATTTACATAAATTTCAATATATTCAAGTGATATGGAGTATTTTCAAATACAATGCTTGCAAATATTCACGTGTGTTAGTCCTACATATTTGAGCATGAAATTCGCGTTATTAACAATGGCTCAATGGCATTTGTTATTTCTGCGCAGATTCATATGCAGCTCGATTCTGCACTTTCAAGTGATCTCACGTGCGCAAATGAAACTAAACGGGACTCAAATTAATGGCCACTCCACTCATCGAATACAAAAACAAGGAGGAGAACTTTTATATATATATATATATTATTTTATTTTTTAAAACAATTAAAAAAAATTTAATATTTTATGGGACTGAAATTTTTTACAATGTTTTGGGCATGATTTGAATACCTATACCAAAAAATAGTGGTACAGTCTGCACAGACTGTACATACATGTTTTGTTATACGTACCCAAATCACACCCAAAATACTGTATTATGAAAAAATTTTAATTCTATAATTATTTATTTATTTTTTTTAATTGTTTTAAAAAAAAACAAAAAAAGATTTTAGTCCGATCCGGGAGTCCGAACCTTATCCGGCCTCTGTATATATATATTCCGTCCCACAAGGGTTTAATGTTCCACCACCTAACATCCATTATTACGTGTATGATGGTCTTATGAGACTATTACAAAAGACATTTAAAAGGAGGAAAACAAAAGGCCGTTTATAATGTATGAGGAATAATTATACAGAGATTATCAAGTGTATGTTCTTTTATATAACATATTTTATTATTATTTTTAATGATCGATCGGACGACGATTCGGTCCGTTGTGTATATCAAAGCACTGTCATCTTCGTTTTTAGCGACGCATCGAATCGTCTTCATAACATATAAACCGTTTATCTGTTTTATAGCGACGAATCAAACCGTCACTCAGTCCGTCGCTAAATACAAAATAAATGGATATGCACCATAAACGGACCGATATATTCTTTGCGAAGTATTGTTTTGATATTATTAACTAAAAGAAAATCTAACTCCATTAACCCTCTCCGTTTTCAACCGTCTTTTCAGGGAAAAAAAAAATCTTATATTATCCGATGTATTAAATACATATTTGCTTTTACCACACTTTTTCTTTTTACAATGCAAGGGTAACATTGAGTAATAAAGTTTTTCCTGATTAATTTGATAAAATATTAAATTATATTTTTAATCTAAAACATCAATTAATTGTCTACGTCTTGTGTTGCGAACACGCATGCAATAATTATTATTACCTCCATCCCATAATAACTGTCGTTTTAGAAGGAAATTTTTTTTCCAATTTATTTGTCGTTTACAACTTTCTAGGAGAATAAATTATTTATTTTCCTATATCACCCCTACTTTCTCTCATTGTCCCAAAAAATTTTTCCTTGTATCAATAGTTTTCAACTTCCTATAAAGGGGTAGTGATGAAATTTCACACCAATTTTAATTAATAAATGATAGCACTAAATGATTTTCTTAATTTATATACATCAAGTTAAAACGACAGTTATTATGGAATGGAGAGAATACATACATATAATGGGCATATTGCATGGATTTGATCCGGCTCACGCACGCGTTCATAATTTGCAGCCTTCAAGGAAAGGAACCTATTTATGAGGGAATAGTGAAAATGTAGAGCTTCATTAGGCCACTAGAAGAAGAGATTGGGTGGTTGCATTCTCATTTTTCCCTTTTATAAAAACTATTTTTTTTTGTTTTATATATATATATATATATATATATAAAATAATCTATAATATGTACTTCTTCCGTCTCTATTTAAATGACGTTTTAGAGATGGACACAAGAATTAAAATAATGATCATTAAATATAGTACTCAATTGTCTATAATACACTTAAAATTTTTGTTGGGATAAGAAGAGTTTTGTTGGGATAAGGAAAGACAAAGAGTTTAAAGTATCAAAAAATAGGTAGAATAATGAGGGGTAATTTTGAAAAAATTATCATTAATTCTCCTAGATTTGAATAAACGTCAAATAATTATGGACAAATAAAAAAACTCTAAAACGTCATTTAAATAGGGACGGGGGAAGTATTTATTATAAATACTTATAGGGTATGCACCATCTATATTATTGAAAATAAGAAAGTAAGGTTAGGATTAAAAAAAACGACGTTAGGTACTATTAGTAGCGGACGGTAAAAAAAATACTTGTCCACTACTAATAGGAACATATGCTTATCAGAATGAGCTTGGCTTTATCAATAAATGTTTAGAGTTTATTAATCAGAATTTTATGATTTTATAAATCAATGTAGGGTTTATTATGTATCCGTAATTTGTACGTTCTCAATTTTAATAAACTCTAACACCTTATTAGTAAACTGCAAATTAATCCTGATTTATAAACCCTAGTTAATAAACTCTAAAAGTAGAGTTTAAGGTTTATAAATCAGGATTTAGAGTTCACTAAATCGTGTTTATAATTATGTATCCGCAACTTTTTAACTTTAATAAATCCTGATTAATAAACCCTAAGTCCTGGTTTATAAATTAACCACATTGTTTATAAATCCTAACACTTGTTAATAAGTCAAATTTTTATTTTGATTAACGTTGGCTACTAATAATAACATACGCTAAGTGTATTTTTTTACCGTTCGTTACTATTAGTAGCGGACATCTATTTTCAGTTTCTAATTCTGACCGTTCCTTATTGTTTTCAATGATAAAGGTGGTGTATGCATTATAAAAATCCATAACAAATACTCCTTTCATTCATAAAATATTGTCATTTTAGAAGAAAAAATTTGTTCCAATTTATTTGTCGTTTACAACTTTCTAAGAGAATAAATTATTTACTTTCATATATCACCCCTACCTTCTTTCATTATCCCAAGAAATTATGTTCCTTATATTAATAGTTTTTAACTTCCCATAAATGGGTAGTGATAGAATTTCAAACAAATTTAAATTGTTAAATGATAGTATTAAATGACTTTCTTAATCTATGTGCAAAAACCTTAAACGACAATCTTTTAGGAACGGAGGTAGTACATTGTGACAACCCCAAAATAGGTCCATTCCATCCAACCCATTCTGAGTCGTCAAATACATGGTACAGAAAACAACTACAACTTTATTACAACAATTGTCGTGCAAAATACAACAACACATATGCTGTGAGTTTGGATACAAATATATACCAAATGTGACATTGGACACCATCATGTATCAGCACCTCACAAAGGTACCTTACATAAAGGTACAGTCAAAAACTGTTTTAGAAACTAGAATCTTTGGGAAGTGCTCAAGGAAACCTTCGTACATGGGAGGCCACGCGTCTAGGTTATGATAGATATCATATGGCCACAGAATTATCCTTGGTTGACCCAATAGACCCCAAAGAAAAATGAGAAGATTACTATCATATTCTTCCCAATGGTGAGTCTTCTCTTGACTTATCATTATCTCCACTGTCTCTAATTGAGAATTATACTTCAAACAAACACCAAGATTATATAGGTAGTGCTCGTATATATACTCAGCAAGTGGATGAGCACATCCCTGTCTTATGATGACACGAGGTTGTATGTCGTTAGACATCTTGTATGATAGTGGCAAACCACCCTTCCAACGTTGGGTACACCTTACCCTATTGGATTCACCAAATATAACTACTAAATGAACTTTTCTATACTGCTTCGGGAGAACATCCACAGCTAGAGACCACCGTTTTATTTTCCCGTTACCCTCGCTCGACCCAGCTACACTCTTATTACCTGAAAGGAATTGTGAAGCAAAAGGGTGAGCACAACTAGCTCAGTAAAGAATATCATGACTAAAGATAATTAAATTATCAATAGCCTTCATCAATAATAAATCAGAGATTTAGAACATATGGTAAATGATAAAAATTCAACCATAGTTGCAGCGGAACGAGCAATCCATTAGAAGAGTCAAATAGACTATAAAGTCTATTATCTTCTCCATGTTAAAAATCCATCAACAATGTTTTATCCCTGTAACATCAATCAACAATTCTGGTCCACAATCATATGAATAACTCATAATCATAACTGTAGTTCTAAATTCCTCTTCTCATCCAGAACAAAGATAATTTTCATCACCTGAAACATCAAACATCATGGTTATACCAAATCACAGTTCCTGTTCATAATCATACTAATAACTTCATCTTTGCACTACGGGCCAAAGATATTCATCAACAAGCCATCTTTGCACTACATGCCAAAGATATTCGTCAACAGTTCATCTTTGCATTACTGGCCAAAGATATTCAACAACAGGTCATCTTTGCACTACGGGCCAAAGATATTCATCAACAGACCATCTTTGCACTACAGGCCAAAGATATTCATCTACAATTCATCTTTGCACTACAGGCCAAAGATATTCCTCAACAATTCATATTTGTACTACATGCCAAATATATTAATATCTCAAAGAAATATATAATCAATTCAGAATTATATAAACAATAATTATAATCATGTTGATCAATTCACCTTTGCACTTAAGCTAAATATATTCAATTATAAATTCAATGGTCATGATCATACTAGTCAACAATTCATCTTTGCACTACTGGCCAAAGAGAACCCATAGTCATGATCATACCAATAATTTACCCATCTTTACACTCAAGCGAAAGAGAATTTCAACATCAAAGTTATAAAAAATGTCATATATAATAGTAACTCATAAATAGTAACTCGTGAATAGTAAACCCGACACAAAAGATAGAAATTCCACAATAAAATTCATACCAATATTTCGGTATAATGATATTGAAAGAATAACATTTCTTAAGCTTATAAACAATTTATTTAAATTGTTTACACTTACTAAATAATGCATTTAATCATCTTAAAATGCCAAACTCATAATATTTCATCACCAATAACCAAAAATCCTCATCAAAAATCTGCATATACCTCATTTAGGATTCTCAAGCCATAAAATCCTATTTTCCAATTTTCTTTCCTCACAAAACATATTTAATTCATTTACTCATAACTAGATCATTTTCATAAAAAAAAATACCAAATCAGTTCCAAAAATATTTATTTTCTGAGATTTAGCATAATATAGTCCCATAGTGAACATATATTTTTCTCAGAATTTTTAAAAGTCATTTACTATTTTTCATATGGCCAAAATAGCCGAATATTTAGACATTTATCAAAAATTGTACTTTTGTCCAAAAATTCTGAAATTAACAGAGTATACTTCCATCATATACATGTACTCCCAATAAAAATTTCATCAATTTTGGAGTTAACCACAAGAAATTATAAGCAGTTACTTTTAAAATAGTCTTTTCTCATAAAATTCATAACTCTCAATCTATACATCCCAAAATCACCATTTTTGGACACAATCAAGAAAACTCATCAAAATATCGTTTCAAATTTTTCCAGAATTTTTGAAGGTCAGAAAAATTACAAAACTGAAAAATATAACAACCCTTAAAATCCCTTACTATCCCTTACTATCCCTTACCTCAAAAGAGCAGTACTTCTGATCGGTATAAGGCTGAAGGAAACTTGCACTGATGAATAGCAACTCACCAAGTATCTAAATACTCACAAAATACACTCAATAATCTAGAGAGAGAAAGAGAGAAAGCTTATGTTTCTGGTGTGATTTTCAATTCTAACTTAGCCCTCTATTTATAGGAAAATTTTGGTAGGTTTGACCTGCAACCTGATGGCTTTACCTGCTACTATTCCCACCCACCACATTTAAAATATAATTCAGCACATTTTTTCACCAACCACAAGTGGGGCCCACCAATTCTAGAATTTTCCATCAAAATGATAAACTCCGAAAATTCAACAATTTCTGAACCAGTCATCTTGTAAAATTCGTAATAAATCATACGTTCATTTTTAACGGTTCAAAATTTGTGGACATATACTCAACTTATATATGTATAACATATCCAAAAATTACCACGATCCAACGGTCGGATTAAAAATTATAACCCCCGTAAACTATCTCAAAAACCCTGATTTTTAATACCTCCATTCCGACAAAAATACTGATAAAAACCTCAACATTAACTCCTTCATTTTTAACCACAAAAATATATCCCTCATTTATATCCACATAATATAAATATTTCCTTATCATATGAATCAATAATTAATTATTCACAAATAATATTACAGAATCACATTTATGACAACCAGGCCGTTCCCAGGAAAGAGGGGGCTTTCCAATAAGAATTTCTCCTTACTGGCGCGCAATTAGATGACCAAACCTCTCCTTAGACAGAACTTTCTAGACATTGCCAATAATGTTATCTAATAATATTATTCAAATAATATGAATTATTGATATGATAATGGAAAATACTGTGCAGCAACAATTATTGAAACAACAATAATATAAAATATCAACGCAGCAATTATTGAATCAATAAAATAAAATATTGAACAGTAATTACTGTAACAATTATTGAGTAGTGCCTTCTTACGTAAGAATCAATAATTTCAAAAATACTATACAATACCGTGTGCTACTGTGCAATAACGCGCATTACTGTATTTTAACCACCGGGTATTCCAACAGTGTTAACGGTAACAACTACGCCGTTATTTGTAAAAACTCAAATTTGTCGTTTTCTTCACCCGACAGTTATTCGTTATGGGGCCCACAAATAGCTGTGCCGTCGTACGAATATTCCCCGACAGAAAGAATATTCCACGACCAAACGAATATTCCCCGACAACAATGATTATTTTATAACCACTTGTGTATTTTGAAAAAAAATCATATATCACCCTTAACTTTAGCATTTATCAATTTAACCATTTACTGAATAGTAATTATAAGAAAAATTGAATACTTTTATTTCATAAAATTCGGGGTCTTACATACATGCTATCGATCATTACCCTATATATACAGGGGCAGATCCATAATTTTTTTCAGGCCAGTAGAGACGGATTTTAACTAATTTTTTTGTTGAAGTTAAATAAAAAAAACTTAAACTAATTATAATAATGTTTACAAATTGCAATAAATATTCATAATCAAAACTAAGAAATAAATTTTAAATAAAAAATATTTACATACAATTTAGAAGATAGAAGTACAATGAATCTACATTTGTATGTACTTGTATTTAGAATATGAATGAATTTTTTTGGCTCCCTCTAAATTTAACTCTTTCATTAATCTGTCTCCTTAAATTTATTCACTTACATATTTGACCCTTTATATATATATATATATATATATATATATATATATATATATATATATATATATGGGAAACTGTATTTGAAGCTTCTGTTTAAGTTGGAAATTGAAGGGTGGACTTTGGAAATGTGCTATTCGTGTAAGAACAGTGTACAAAATCAAAGTACCACAAAGCTGTCATTGCAAGGAAAAAGAGAAAAAGGATGTAGATGAAGAAATTAATTAAACAAGAGTAAGGCTATTCTTTGTACACAAATTGTGCTAATAAATGGTACTAATAAAGAATGATATACAACATCCATAAATTTAATTCATTTGCTAATTCATATATTAACCCATATATGCAATTTATGTTACTCATCTTAAAATATAAGTATATTGTTACTAGTGACTCTATTTTTCTATTACTTCATATTTTCCACAAAAATGGATCCATTTGTAAAATTTAAAGACTTAATTAAGGAATATATATATAGTATCTCTAAATTTATTCAATTACAAGACATCGTATCATTTTATATTATCAAAAAAAAATGCTGACTTATTTTATTTCGAAATAGCAATGGCAAATAAGACATTTTATGGAAACAAGGGATTGTCATTTGGGCAACTGGTCACCTAGCATTATTCAATGGGAAAATTTGCTTCAAGTCAGCCAAGCAATAGTTGGCTACTACCAACTTATGCCTAATTATGGTAGAACAATTCAGGGTCCGATTTTGTATGACCAGAGACCTTATGTTACCTCTGAATTGAATGGAACGGAGAATTGAATGATTTATTTTATTTTATTTGGAATAAGTTATCTTATACTCTGTCTCCCTAAAGAATAAAATTCATAAATTTGGAAAAAATTAGAATGGTTCAATTTATTTCAATTGCAACCCAACACAATTTTTTTCATTCAATAGAAATAAGTAATTTCATTTATACCTTAATTACTCTAATCCAAACGTAGCATTAGTATTTGGGGAGTGGTTAGCATGAAATTAATTTTGGTCAATTGACTAATACAGTGTCGACACTCAGGTGGGAGACAGCACTGCATTGGTCAATTGACCAACTTAATATAAAATTAACTTCACGATAACCGAATCCTTTTGAAAAATATGACAGAACACTATTAATTGTTACTTAAAGCATAAAGTGTCATTGGAATAACTATAAAAATATTGTTAACTATATATTTGTTTCGATAATATTATTTTCTTTTCTAATAACATCAACACTCATAATTTAGATTATTTTTAAAAAAAAAACTTTGGAAGGACGCGGCTACTCGTCTCAGCCTCGGGCGTTTGTTTTTTTCAATGAAAAAGAATTTGTACACACTTGGGGCGGGGATGCCTAATTATCACAAAATAGGAAGAGAAAATGTCAAATTCAAATGACCTTGTTATCTAGTCAAATATCGTGCGCCACATGTGAGGAAATGGCGTTAAACCATGTCAGCTTGCATGGAGTGCATTTATACTTTCCCACCATTTATACAAGTTTTCCTAAACCAAAAATGAGCATGACACAAATTTTATTTTGTTTTTAGAATAATGCTAGGGATAAAAATTATTTTACAAATATTTTATAAATTATTGATGTGACATACTCTACCTCAGCATATTGTGTGGGGCCAAAGACTACATTAAAATAATTTATTGATCAATACGCTGAGGTAAAATAATTTATATCTGTAGCACTGTTCTTGTTTTTAAGCATACATTTTTTAAAATTTTATTTTTAGTTTAAGTGTATAAAAACAATTTTGATAGAGCGATGTGTGAATAGCGGATTCAGATACCATAAAATTGTCACATCCTTAATCGTCGCCCTTTTCGTAAGCAAACACAAATATAATACTTCAGTACAACAAAAAATTATAAATTTTATGGATATGATAAATTCCGTCGAGCTATGTTTGTTTGCAAGAATTATACTTGGGATATGACTATTAGTCCTAAATGTCTTGTTTGTTTTCAAATTTAGACTTAAAATTATTAGTCTCGATCGGGATTATAAAATAGCTTAATAGTCTTAAAATTATAATTATAATTCCAAAATTATAATCTTAAGATTAATACTCGGGATTATTATAATCTTGTAAGTCGTAAACAAAGACAGCGCTGGGGGCTTTTCTTGTGCACATTGAATATAAGGCATAATAAGTAAATTGGGTTTAAAATCCAAAAGGGAGAGAAAGATAGAGGGATAAATATGGTAAGCTAAAAATGGCTTTTCTTGTGCACATTGAATACAAGGCATAATAAATCAATTGGGTTTAAGAAAATACAATAAGGGAGAGAAAGATAGAGGGGTAAATATGGCAAGTTAAAAACAATTGCACCAGCCGGGAATCGAACCCGGGTCTGTACCGTGGCAGGGTACTATTCTACCACTAGACCACTGGTGCTGTCTTTTACTTCTGCAGAACTTCAATAATATGTTACGTCAGTGATAGATTTATCTTAGAAACGTAATTAAAAATGACCCCACCCTAATTTATTGAACATGTATATCAAGATATCTTTCCGCTATGTTATTGTCTTTGATATACGAACTGAAAAGTTTAAACAAATGAAATAAAGAAGAAGAAAAATCTTCATAATAGTCCCTTCAAGAATTTCTCGTCTCTCCATGACTATGTCTAAGAAATTAGGCATTTTATAAATAAAAATCATATGCTTAAAAAAGAGGCCGAGGAATAAAAAAAAGCAGCACTTACTCCTCCTCACAGTACATCTATCATAATTTATTTTTGAGGCATTAATTGAACAAGCATAGGAAAAACCTTTAAACCATATGAATTTGATTTGATTCGTGCTTGGGTTTACGTACAATGAGTAAAGGGTATTACAAAGTAGAGGAAATATCTCAGATTTCAAGAAAATCATCTTCATCGTCCCAGTCCAGTTCAAAAGAGCTTGCAGACTTCATTAGCTCTGTTAGACCAGTGAGATCCTCCAAATAGGTAGGATGATTTATGGCCTCAAGGACGAAATCCATCTTTCTGTTTTGAAATTCGGAAACCACCTGAACATTATATTAAAAACGTAATACAAAAGATGAATAAGTACCACAAAACAAACAATTCATTTACGAGTAGTCCGTGTCTGCATTTTTTTTAGTACATATGAACTACGTAATCATGACAAACGTCACAAATCGTTATGCTTTAGTTTCAGATATTTATTTGGTAGTAAATGTAGTTGAGGAGATCCTACAACACCATCGTACTTCTAAAATCAGTAAAGGTGTAGGTTGGCTATGTCGTAGTATCAAGTACAGTTCTAAAGGAGATCATCTAAAATCTAAATAGTATTAGTAGGAGCTTGTTCAATATATACGCAGCTAGTTGAAAACATCCTTGAAAAGATTTCTGGGTCTTTTGTTCCTACAAATTGACAAATCAGTAAAGGTGTAGGTTGGCTATGTAATTGAATCGCTAGTTAAACATGAAGTTCAAAGAAAATTACAAGCTGGACAAAGGGAAAATGAGTAGAAATAGTAAGAAATTGGGCAGGTAATAAATGTGTTCTTGCTTAATCTTTAGCTTAGAGATAGCATAATCAGCTGAAACTTACGATGCAACAGCAAGCGGTACAGCTAGTTGATGAGTGGCCCACAAGCGTCATCTGAGAAAATTGAGAGAGGGAGCCTCGGATTTGATGGGGTAAAATACCAAGAGGTTGCTCTATGCTTCCACTAACTGTAGAGTTGGCAAACTCAGCTTTGGCAAATATTCTGTACAGTTGCAGTTGAGCCAGGGTGAGGATCAGACTGTGGATGTGCCAAAATATAGCTTCTATAATTCATATGTCTAGTGACTATTCTCACAACTTTGAAAAGTTGGTAAATAGATAGGGGATTAGTATGAAATTTTATCAACTTTGAAAAGTTGGTAAATAGATAGGGGATTAGTATGAAATTTTATCAAGGATTTACCCATGTGGATGATGCAAAATCCCAACTAGAAGTTCAACAGCAAGGGCCGATGCAATAGGAGCAAGTCCTGGGCGTGTAACTGTGCACTGCTGGTCCAAAGTGCGGTTGGCAGTTGACTGAACCAAGAAACAGAATAAGAAATGCCTTTATAAAATTAGAGCATTTAAATAATTAAACTTATTACTTTTCAGACAACTACATACATCAATTGGGGCGACAACATCACTGCAAAAGTAACAACCTAGCCTCTTGCTTCCATCTCTGTCCGTGAGAGTAAAGTTTCCCATTTCAGCAGATAAAGCATTCACAGAATCAGCTTTGAAGTCAATGAGGGGACCAGCACCATGACGCATTACCAGGAAACTATCAAACCCTAAAGCTGCAGTAATAGTAATCTGCACATCAAATAAAAAAAGAGCATATTAAGCGACTGATCTCCATCAACAGTGCCCAATCCAACTGTTTAGGGTTCTGAACCCAAAGCAAATTGTGCTAGTGTTTATTTAAGAATATAATAGTGAGGTCCTATTAGTTATTACATATAGCGAGTACAAAAAGGTGATCAACCTTGTTCGCATTGGCGCAAAGAAGAGTTGGAAGCCATCGGCTTTCCCTCGTATCAGTCAACAAGAAAACTGCATCATGAGAATCAATCAAATCCTGGAGCCGTCTGCAATCCTCAAGCACAGTACTCTCATCTTGACTAGGGACCGGATGCCCAGGCATTGGTATAGCCATCACAACGGCTTCCGCTTCCTGAGACAACAAATAGCACATAAACTTGATTAATATGGTTAAATTTTCCTACAATAGGATTGGGTGTGGAAAACTATGGGGGTAAATTCATTACCACCGCTGGAAATATTTGCTTGAGACTTTTAACTGCGGCTAAGGCCTTGTATTCACCACCATTGAGGCAGTCCTCCAATGTGTAGAGGGACTGCCGCAATGGATTTGACATTGCTACCTTGCCACTATCGACTAGTGTAATTTTACGAACACCCCAGGCCTGCAAATGCATAAATTTTTACAACAAAACAATAGCATAATCGAACTTATCTTGAATCTCAAACACTCACCATAAGCATGCGAGCCACCTGGCATCCAAGGGTACCGGCTCCTAGGAGAAGACACTTGGTAGAAGATAACGTATTCAGGTCCAACGATGGTAAAGCACGCCATCTCATTAGTTTTAAATTCAAGTCTGCAGCTGATACCGCTAACCTGTCATAATTTCATCTCTAAAGGTTAAGGAGAATAACACTGGGCTATGAAGTGAAGAAACTCAAAACACACCTAGTTGGATCCATGGAATTAGCAAGAGTAATGCACCGATAAATCTTCTTCCCTCTGTTGAGTTCCCATCCAACAGCATTAGGAATATGTTGATGATCTTTCCATCCTGAACAAAATTTCATTACTTTTTCAGCAAAATAACTGCATAAAAGAGAACCAAACCGTTGAGAGAGAAAATGTAATAATTAGAATAGAGGTGTTACCCAATTTCTGCCACTCTACCTTGTGAAACTGATATTAAGGCTTCACCAACAAGAGACAACCCCAAATCAGTAAAACCACGGTTCTCGCGATAGCAGAAAAACAGAACTTTTTCAAGATTCCATCTTGAACAAATAAATGCAAGAAAGTTGCGGAGAGGCCAGCCAGGATTATTTGGAAGATGGCAAGGATCGTAAAAACCAAAAAGAAACTGCCAGAAACCATGAGCTTATAAATAGGCAGAAAACTAAAACAGGTTTTAGTTGAATAATAAAAAATAAAAATAAAATATCTTAGTAGAATCAATAATCGAAGCTAAAAGAGGTATGTGGACAGACCTTCTGACCATCACTTTGGCAAGTTTCCCAGTCTTTCAGATGCCTAATGGTGGCATGTGAATTTGAAGCAATAGACACCAGAAAGAATGGCACATCTGCAACAGTTTACATGCTTTAAGTTCTACATTCAAAGTAATGATAGACTACCTCAATCTAGAAATGAGAGAGTCCTACTTATTTTGTGGAATTTTTCCCCCCCGAATATTATGGTTTAAATTTGACACACTAACAAATACTTTTTCTCGATACTTTTTTGTAAATAATAAATTCTACACTTTAAACTTTAACAGTATTGAAAAACAATTTCTGAATTCAAACAAATTACGTCAAAGTACCAAATGAACTTAGTATTCAGAAAAGGGGGCCTCATTTCCAGAGGGAGGGAGTATACAAAAAAATGACAAGTTATATAATCAAAGGGACTTATACCTGCTGTTAAGCTGGAATTCCGCCACTCATTACAAGCTACTGATAGGGATTCTGCCTATGCCACAAAAATGATGTTGTATCAATTATGTTGGAGAAAGAAATAAAAAACCACTAAAAAAGTTTTGGAAAAAGTTGCTTAAAAAATTATTCAAAAGAACTTTCAAATTTAGAGTACCTCTTCTAGGCTGAACCACTGGGAAGCTGGCCTCAGACTAAGTACAGTTGCCGGAGGATCAAGCACCAGAGCCGGGAAAGCAAACCAGTAATGGAATTTCCATTTTTTTAGGTCCACAAAAGATATAAGAAGGAACCTGGAAAGTACAGAACAGTCCTCCTCAGCTTTTCCAGAATGAATATCCTTCCAAATCTAATATCAAATCAAAAGTAAATTTGTTATATGAGATGACGTATTTTAAATGGGGAAAATCAGAATTAGTCTATTTAAATCGTAAGCTACTTATTTAAAAGATCAAAAAGGTTTATTTCAATTAGATAAAGCCGTCTCTAGACATACATTGTGAATTTAATATATCAAGAATAAAATCTTCACGACTGAAATACCTTCTTAATTTCAGCCTTCAGTAAACTTTGTTTATCAAGGGCGTGAAATCCCTCCAATGTATTTGTGTTGTAAAGAATTCCAGGGATGGAGCATCTATTCCTGTTCCCACGACTTACTGATGGAACTAATGGTTGGTCACTTGGTTCAGGCGACAAAGATTCAGTAAAAAGAATGAAATGATTTGATACTTGCAAATGCGAGCAGGGTGCATAGAAACCTGGAAAAAGTAATTTCATAGCCAGAGTAGTCGACATTAGTCATCAAAAAGAGGTGATGATACCATTTCTTTCACAAGAAAAAATCGAGGTACCTTTTACTGGAATTGGGGATTCATCAATGCCCAATTGATTGAGTTTCAAAGAAGATAATCTATGCCAAAACCCCTCATCCACAGCACTTTGAAAAGGTGCAAATTGAAGAACAGATCCATTCTCATGTCCAGCCATTCTTGCGGCTATATATTACTCCTCTTGACAAGTTCGAAACTAATTCTAAGCAATACAGCAATTTCACCGGGGAAAGAAAGCAAAAAAGTTAATAGAACTAAATAATCATAAGAATAAAAGGAGGTTGACAATTTAACAAGTGAGATTATCAGTATGATGAAATATGTGAGGACTCAGCTTAGATGAATATTGCACACATAAATCAAAAAAATAAACACAATAAAAAGGCACATTTCATAAAGATTATTTTTTGCAGAAAATTTTGGCAAGAACATCAGGTTACATTCTAAGATCATAATAAAGCTATTTAGGTAAATCAAGTTTCAAGTTCAAAAAATCAAAGTCCTTGAGCAGTGCAGTCCAATGCAAAAAAACTGCAAGTCTATAAACAAACACGAAGATCACAAACAAAATCTAACCCAATGACTGCCATTCTATGGTAAGGTTTCTCTTTCCAAAGATTTTTGAGTTCGTATTAATGAACCTCAAAAACAAGACATTATTAAGTCAAGATGAGATTTTTTAATTTCAAAACAAATATTTTGAATTTCATGATTTTCAAACCAGAGAACAACACTATTATATATACATCGAACAATTAAACTGTTTTAACTATCAAGCTAATTGCACCAGTAAACAACTTCAAACCATACAAATTTAATATATTGGCTTTTCTTTCGACCCAATTGAAATTGGTACTCTAAACACCCAATTTTGTCATCCACTGTATATTAATCACGAAAAAGAAGAAGAAGAAAAAAACCTATCAGGAATCATTAAACAAGTAAAACGTTTAGCCGATGGAGCTCTTTTATTATTATTATTATTATTATTATTTTGGGTGCTGGTGCTCAAAACCCCAATGCTTATTGCTAAATAAGAAGTATAAATATCAATTCACCGTATCAAAGACAAGGGCTTACCAGAAGCAAACGATTTCTCTCTTGAAGACAACAAAACCCAGATCTTTAACAAGGTCAAAGATGCTGCAGCCTGCAGCTTAATTAGAAGTAGAGTCCTTGGAGATTAAGAAGTAGAGTCCTTTGAGTTAGAATCCAGTCCAAGGAGAGAGAGATATATATATATATATATATATATATATATATATATATATATATATATATATATATATAGAGTGAGAGAGAGAGAGATTGTGTGCAAGTCAGGATTTCTATTTTTAAGTTTAATAATTCAGATTTGTAAATTTTTAAATTTTTTGTCACTGGATAGAAGTACTCTCGTAATAATTCAAAATTTTGTTAATAATTAAATATTAATTAATTTTATTTTATAAAAGTGTAATTAAATTAAAAAAAGTAAGTTATTAATTTTTTTTTCTTTCATCCTTGTTTGGTTTAGAAAGTTAAATTTTTTAATAGATAATTAAATAATTGATTTAATTAAAATTGAGAAGTTCATTAAAATTTTGAGATCCGGTTAGTATGAAGTTTATTTTTTGATAATTTGGTTTATTGGCCAATAGAATGTTGTCACATATAGAGTCTCGCTTGCGTGTCAGCATTCTATTGGTTAATTGACCAACTTACCCAAAAATAAACTTCATGCTAACCACTTCCAAAATTTTGGTAACTCTTATATTGTTTTCTTGTTATATTTAAAGAGTGGAGATGTAACTTTAATCATATTCTAATTAGTTGAATTCTCGAGTATAATACTTATACACACTGCAGCATATTAAAAAAATATTATAATTAATTTATCTGATGTCAATGTGAATTCAAAGTTAAATATCATAATTAATTTATCTGATGTCAGAATTAAGCGAATTTAAAGTATATTTCTTCAGTTTTTTGTACGCTACAATTGTGAAGAAGGAAGAAAAGTTATTTGACGTCATCTTCATGCCTTAAATTGCTAAAAATCGCAACGTGTCCCAATTCACGTCACTATTTTCAGCCCTAATTTTGGAAATTTGTTACTCAATTATATTAACTCCAAAATCAAATGGTTCTTGAGCCTATTTCGGTGTATCTTTTCGAGAGCTACAATTTTCGTGAAGACATGATAAAATTTTGAAGAATTTAGAATACCCAAAAGTTAGATTCTTTACTGTTGCGTATTAAAGAAATGCGAACAAGTAAGGCAAATATTATTTCATATTTTGATTTTAAGTTTAGTTATGAGAATTTTTAAATTAGAGATTATTTTTTATCAAAATAGAGACATGAAATTAGAAGTCATGATAATCAAAAAGAGGAGATAAATTTATATAAATGAATATAATTTAATTGAATGTAAATATTAAAATATGAAAACTAGTTTTTATATTTTAAGGTATATTACGTCGGTTATATCTTTTAATCTGATCGTTGAATCGTTATAATTTTTGAATATGCTATACACATATAACCTGAGAATATGTTCACCAATTTTAAACCGTTAAAAAATAACGTATGATTTGTTATTAATTTTAAAAAAAGGCTGATTAATTTGGAATTTTGTAGTAGAATTTTCAGCAACAAGTTTTAATATTTTAAAATGTATAACCTACTGATTTTAAATCTGAATTGGGTGATTCTTGAGGCTAAATTGAAGTAATTGAAGTTTATTTTTTGTTAAAATTAATTATTTTGACAAATAAATTTTAATTAATGGTGATAAGACCCGAATAGTGAACTGAAGTATTAAGAATAATTTGTCATATTATGGTTTTAAGATTTCTTAAGTTTTGTTATTTATTTTTAAGTTTTAGAGTATTAATAGTGATCTAAAGCGATAATTAAAGGCTTCTTAAATAGATTACGAATTATTTTAAAATTATTAGTTTGGATTATATTTAATTCGAGGTGAATATGTTTAGGTGATGAATAACATTTCGTATTTGATATCGTTGACATTTGAGGATAAAATTTTATAGAGTGTGTTATAAGTGGTTTTGCGTATCAGGTACGAATTTCGTACTCTTTCAGCGATACTCTTATTAAAATTAATTAGTTTGTTTTGTTTTTCGTTCGAATTTGACTATTATTTCACATAATTGTTCCATGTGAAATTAATATGATATTTTCATGTTGGCATTGATGCATAGAACTCGTATTTATACTATTTGAACTAGTGAATCGTGTCTAGTATTTATTTTGATATTTGTAAAAATGTGCATGTCAATATATTTTGGAGACTTTATTCGTTTGTATCATTATTCGTATATTTTCGTTCACATTCGGTAGTTATTTTGATCGTTGTTATCTTGTGATAGTTAAGTATGTTCGTATTTGAAATAATTTGATGTCATTTGGAGATGGTCATGTAAGTCTTATGATTTGAACCTTTTTTGACTTATATTTTGTAGTTCGATTCTTATGGTATACTTGAGCTAATCACATATGTGGGGGCTGGGGATGTGGGGGGTGGGGGGGGTGGGGTATCACATATATCCTCTTAACACCGGGACATGACATCTTTCGTAGCGATGTGATCAGTCCATATATCCTTTTGTTTTGTATGTTGCTCTTGGTGTGAGTTTTGAGCATTTGATTTGTTTTTTTAGCATATGTATCGGTAGGCTCAATATTTGATTTGATTGTCGGATTAGTGACATGTGTTGTGCGTACTATCCGATTTGATTTGCGTACATTATGGTATCAATATATTTTGTTAGGCTTTGACTATTTGTAATTGAGCTCAGTATGAAATTATTAATTTATAAGCATTTAATTATACCTTATTTTGTTTGGGATCCTTTTGACTATAGTTGTCCGTTCGATAATGTTCAACATTTGTACATTGTCTCACTAATTTTGATATATTCATAATTCGTTTGTAATTCACATTCGTTCATTCATTCGACTCTTTTGGCTACATTATATATTGTGATATATTTATATATGTTTATATCCGTAATTGACATTTGACTCATGTTGTATTTTTTTTCGACAGGTTTGCAGAGGCAGTTTAGGATTTCGTGTGCAGAGAGAGCTACCTTTGACCGAATAGATTTATTTGATTTTAGATTTTGATTATTGTGCTAATTTTTGGAGAATTGTATTTAATTCGTCAATGATGGATTATCAACTATTAAATATTTTGAAGTTATTAGTGCTCTGTTTAATTATTTTGAGATTTGTTTTACTTTGTGTGTGACCTCCCCTTTCCTATGGGGGAAGGGGGTGTTACAACTCTTATTTAATATTTGGCTAACACTTTTAGTATACCGTAAAAATTTAAATTAATGATATCAAGAATAATACATATATAGTTTCACTAGTTACCTTTATATATATATATATATATACACACACACACACACACACACACACACACACATACTGTCCGTCTCTCCAACTAACCTATAAACGAATTGACTATATCGACGGTTTTATCCGTCTGTATACCATAGAAAGTCAGTTTTATATGCTATAGTGACGGATAAAATCGTCGTTCTAGCCAATTCGTTTTTAGTTCACTCCTATAGTTCGCTGGAGAGAGTCAGCCTATATATATATATATATATATATATATTTGTACGGGTGGAATTCCCATAAAGTTGCATACTTGCATGCCGTACCAAAAATCTTGTCCTCTTTTATAAATTTCAGGCTTAAATATAAATAATTATCTTAAATTATTAATCTTTTTTTATTTCGGTGATCAACTTTTCAATATTTACAATCAAGTCATTAAACTATTAAAAAAAATTTTACTTTCGTTCAATTGAACATGTCACTTCATAAATTGATGACGTGACCCAGCTGACTAGGCTAATAAATGTCTACGTGTTATTAAAAATTAAGCTTAAATATAAATTACTACCCTGAACTATTGAGATTTTTTTCACTTTGGTGATCGATTTTTCAATTTTTTCAATCAGGTGATTAAACTATTAATTTTTTCTACTTTAATTCAATTGAATTTGTCACGTCATAAATTGATGACATGACTTTAACTTCTAAGGATGTGACTGATGATGTGCTAAAATAATAATCATTATATAATTAGTTTAAATCATTTTATAAAAACTAAATAGGTATAAATGTAATATTATATTATAATTTAACAACAAAAATTAAAAATAATTTAAAAATGAAACATCTATGTAAGAGGTTCTTTTTTATTCGAAAAAAAGAACTAAGTAATGATTATGAAAAATATTACTTATCATTATCATTAACACATAAATTTTCAAATAAAATAGAAGGAAAAAAAACTATATGTAACTAATTATTCGATATCATCTTACTCACAACTATTATTAACTTTTTTTTTCACAAAATAAAAAATGGTATTAAATTATTAGAACATAATTTACACAATCACTTTCCATGTTCTCGAGGTCTTAGTTAATAGAGAAAACCAATTAAAAACTAGTAATTAAAAAGTAAATAACTTTCACCATTTTGCTTTTATGAACCCACCATCTTTAACTTCAATTGAACTCCTAATTTTTCTCGTCCACTAAGTTTTGTAGAAAAATAATATATATTACAAATATTTACGTCTATTTTTTGATTGCCAGAATGCCAGTTAGGTGGATAAGTATTAGTGATAATTATATTAGAAAAATATTTTCTATTTTAAAAGTTTGCACACTTAGGAGGGCGTATTAAAATAAGACTTTTAAAAATTTTAAAAGTTTGGTTGCATTAAATCAAGACATTTAAAGAGGTTATAAAAATTTATTGGTATTCAATTATGTGACTCCCCCAAAATTAGGTATACATCACCCATCTTGGGTCGCCAGATACATGGTACAAAATTCAAATACAACTTACTAATACAACTGTCGTGTACAATCAACAAAACATAAACTATGAGTTTGAATACAAATATTGTCTACTAGCGAGTATACAAACTCAAAAGGAGTCCTCATTACAATTATTATCACACTATTTCACAGAATAGTGAGAACTACTAATGCTATTCTCTGGACCATCACTCCGTTCCCCGACTCGTCTCAGCTATATTCTCATTTCCTGAATAGAACAACTGTGACGCCCCCAGAATAGGTATACAACACCCATTCTGAGTCGCCAAATACATGGTACAGAAAGTAAACTACAACTTCAATAATACAATTGTCGTGCAAAATACGACAACACATACTGTGAGTTTAAATACAAATATTGTCTTCTGGACAATATCCACACTCAAATAAATCCTCATTACAATTATTCAAACACTATTTTACAGAAATAGTGAGGACTGCTAATACATCTTTCTAGAACCATCACTCCATACCCCGACTAGATCCTGCTATGTTCTCACCTCCTGAGAAGAAAAATGGAACAAAAAGGAAAAGGGTGAGCTCAACTAGCCCAGTAAAGAATATTATGACTAAGATAATATACAACAAATTATCGTTAGTCTTCAACAGGGAAAAATCTGATAGAATATAATCGACAACAAGTTTTAGATCAACAACTGCAGCGGAAACAGCAAACCATTAGAAGAGTCAAGTAGAGAAAGAATTCTACTATCTTCTAAGATTTAAAAGTCCATCATCAATATTTTATCCCTGTAACATCAATTAATAATCATCTTTAACCAAATATTCATCTTTGCACTACAGGCCAAAGATATTCATTTGTATCATCAGTCGGTCATGTTCATCTCAACACCTGTTCATCTTTGCACTACAGGCCAAAGATATTCATCAAGTAATTATACATCTTTGCACTACAGGCCAAAGATATTCAGTAATATCATCATTTAGGACTGAGGATGATGAAAAATATCTTAAAGAGAACGAATCCAATGAGACAGAAGGACAAATAGTAGGGATTCGTATAACAGTTTATCCAAGATCAATAATACTTCATAATAATCAATTGTGAAGCAGAATTCAAAAATAAAGATCAAAACATGGATACAATCAAAGATAGTAACCATAATAGACATCTTGGACAAAAAGGGAAAATTTTATTTTTCGGTGAATAGTGCCGTATTCGTGAATAGTGCCGTATACGTGAATAGTGCCGTATACGTGAATAGTAACCCCCGACACAAAAAGTTCCAAATTTGATAAAAACTCATATCAATATTTCAGCATAATGATATTGAAGAAAATAATATCATTAAGAAGAAAATAATATCCCTTACCTCAAAATATCAGTACTTCTGGTCGGAATACCGGTATAAGGCTGAAAGAAACTTGCTCTGATGAATAGAAACTCTCAAAGTATCTAAATACTCACAAAATACACTCAATAATCTAGAGAGAGAAAGAGAGAAAACTTGTTTCTGGTGTGATTTTCAATTCTAACTTAGCCCTCTATTTATAGGAAAATTTTGGTAGGTTTGACCTGCAACCTGATGGCTTTACCTGCTACTATTCCCACCCACCACATTTGAAATATAATTCAGCACATTTCTTCACCAACCACAAGTGGGGCCCACCAATTCTAGAATTTTCCACCAAAATGATAAACTCCGAAAATTCAACAATTTCTGAACCAGTCATCTTGTAAAATTCGTAATAAATCATACGTTCATTTTTAACGGTTCAAAATTTGTGGACATATACTCAACTTATATATGTATAACATATCCAAAAATTACCACGATCCAACGGTCGGATTAAAAATTATAACCCCCGCAAAATATCTCAAAAACCCTGATTTTTAATACCTCCATTCCGACAAAAATACTGATAAAAACCTCAACATTAACTCCTTCATTTTTAACCACAAAAATATATCCCTCATTTATATCCACATAAAATAAATATTTTCTTATCATATGAATCAATAATTAATTATTCACAAATAATATTACAGAATCACATTTATGACAACCAGGCCGTTCCCAGGAAAGAGGGGGCTTTCCAATAAGGATTTCTCCTTACTGGCGCGCAATTAGATGACCAAACCTCTCCTTAGACAGAACTTTCTAGACATTGCCAATAATGTTATCTAATAATATTATTCAAATAATATGAATTATTGATCTGATAAATGAAAATACTGTGCAGCAACAATTATTGAAACAACAATAATATAAAATATCAACGCAGCAATTATTGAATCAATAAAATAAAATATTGAATAATAACTACTGTAACAATTATTGAGTAGTGCCTTCTTACGTAAGAATCAATAATTGGTGCAATACCGTGTGCTACTGTATTTTAACCACCGGGTATTCCAACAGTATTAACGGTAACAACTACGCCGTTATTTATAAACAACTTATACTTGTCGTTTTCTTCATCCAATCGCTTTCCGTTATGGGGCCCACACAAGGCTGCGTCGTCGTACGAATATTCCCCGACAGCAAGAATATTCCACGACCAACCGAATATTCACCGACCAAAAATAAATATTTTATAACCACTTGCTTATTTTGCAAAATTTGCACATTTCACCCATAACCAAAGTATTATATCAAATTAACCCCTTATTATTCACAATAATATTTAGAGAAAATTTGATTTTATTCATTAATAAGTTGGGGTCTTACAACCTCCCCTCCTTATGAAATTTCGTCCTCGAAATTGACGTACGTACCTGATGTTTCAAAAAGGTGAGGATACCTCGCTTTCATTTCTGATTCCAACTCCCAGGTCATTTCTTCAATAGCATGGTTTCTCCACAAAACCTTAACTTGTGGTATAACCTTCGTGCGTAGGACATGCTCTTTCCTATCCAAGATCTTAACAGGTACCTCCTCGTACGTTAAATCTTCAGCTATCTCGTCTGGTTCTAACTCAATAATGTGGTTCGGGTCTTTAACATATTTACGAAGCATAGATATGTGAAAAACATTATGAACACGAGACATGCTTGGAGGTAATGCGAGTCTATATGCCACATTTCCTATTCGCTCAAGAATCTCAAATGGACCAACAAATCTTGGATTGAGCTTTCCTCTCTTCCCAAATCTTGTAACTCCCTTCCATGGTGCAACACGTAACAATACATGATCCCCAATATTAAATTCCACGTCCTTCCGATGAAGATCCGCATAACTCTTTTGTCGATCCTGTGCCGTTTGTATACGTTGTCGAATCGTTTGGATCTTCTCTGTAGTAATGCGTACCAATTCTGGTCCCAACAATGTTGCTTCACCCACCTCGTCCCAGCATACTGGAGAACGACATTTTCTTCCATACAACGCCTCAAATGGAGCCATACCTATGCTCGCCTGATAACTGTTGTTGTAGGAGAATTCCACCAATGGTAGGTACTTATCCCAACTCCCTTTGAGATCTAAGACACAAAGTCTTAATAGATCTTCAAGAGTTTGAATAGTCCTCTCTGATTGTCCGTCCGTTTGAGGATGGTATGCTGAACTGAATCGTAAATCCGTGCCCATAGCTTTCTGCAAGCTAACCCAAAATCGTGAAGTGAATCTTGGGTCACGATCCGAAACTATGGATACTGGCATGCCATGCAATCTCACAATCTCGTTCACGTACATACTAGCAAGACGTTCAAGGGAATAAGTCTCACGTATCGGCAAGAAATGAGCGGACTTGGTTAATCTATCAACAATAACCCAAATCGCATCTATGCCTTGAGAAACCTTGGGAAGACCTGTAACAAAATCCATAGTAATGTGTTCCCACTTCCATTTCGGGATCTCAAGTGGTTGCAATGGACCCTTTGGCACTTGATGCTCCGCCTTTACACGTTGACAAGTTAAACACCTCGAGATAAACTCCGCGATCTCTCTTTTCATATTGCTCCACCAAAATGTATGTCGAAGATCGTGATACATTTTGGTACTCCCAGGATGGATTGCAAACGGTGTGTTGTGTGCCTCCATCATTATTCTATGCTTCAAGTCAAAATCGTTAGGAACACAAAGTCTGGAGTTGACTCGAAGTATTCCTTCTTCATCGATTCTTGCTTCTGGAATAGCACCTTCTTGCACTTTCTTCTTCATACGCATCAGCTCTATATCCGTAGCTTGAGCAGCTTTAACTTTATCGATTAAAGTCGGTTCTACTCGTATATTTGATATCATCATGTGGGTACTTGGAGCCTTCATCTCTATCTCCATCCTTTGCAAGTCATACAAAATGGGCCTTTGTGTTAACAACATTGCACTCGTACCCGCATATGATCTTCTACTCAATGCGTCAGCTACTACGTTTGCTTTTCCAGGATGATATTGGATGGTATGATCGTAATCTTTCAACAGCTCAAGCCAACGTCGTTGCCGCATGTTGAGTTCCTTTTGGGTGAAGAAATATTTGAGGCTTTTATGATCTGTATAGATCTCCACTTTCTCCCCATACAGGTAGTGTCTCCAGATCTTCAACGCAAAAACGACTGCTGCCAACTCCAAATCATGAGTAGGATAATTCCTCTCATATTCTTTGAGTTGTCGTGAGGCATAGGCTATGACTTTCCCATGTTGCATGAGAACACATCCTAACCCTTTGCCTGAAGCATCGCTGTAGATAACAAATCCATCCGAACCAGATGGTATTGTCAAAACAGGTGCCGAAATGAGTCTCCTCTTGAGTTCTTGGAAACTCTTCTCGCATTCCTCACTCCATACGAATTTTGTATCTTTCCGAGTCAGCTGAGTTAACGGAGTAGCGATTCGAGAAAATCCTTCCACAAATCTCCGATAATAACCAGCTAAGCCCAGAAAGCTACGTACTTCGGTTACCGACTTCGGTTGCTCCCAACTTTGTATGGCTTCAATCTTCGCCGGGTCGACAGATACTCCATGTTTTGACACCACGTGCCCAAGGAATGCTACTTCCTCAAGCCAGAACTCGCATTTCTTCAGTTTGGCATATAGCTTGTTTTCACGAAGCCTTTGCAGTACCAGCTTCAAATGGCGCTCATGATCTTCACGGCTTTTGGAATAGATGAGGATGTCATCAATAAAGACAACAACGAACTGATCCAAATATTCTTTGAATACACGGTTCATCATATCCATGAAGGCAGCAGGAGCATTAGTCAATCCAAAAGACATTACTAAGAATTCATAATGCCCGTACCGAGTTCTGAAGGCAGTCTTTGGAATATCCTCAGTTTTAATCTTCAGCTGATGATATCCAGAACGAAGATCGATCTTTGAAAAGAATTGTGCTCCTTGCAACTGGTCAAACAGGTCATCAATGCGAGGTAGCGGATACCTATTCTTGATGGTGACATGGTTCAATTCTCGATAGTCAATACAAAGTCGCATACTCCCGTCTTTCTTCTTTACGAATAAAACAGGAGCACCCCAAGGAGACGTACTAGGACGAATAAAACCGATGTCCAACAACTCCTGTAGTTGGACTTTTAACTCCTGAAGTTCAATAGGAGCCATTCGATATGGGGTTTTAGAAATGGGCTTTGTACCGGGTTCAAGGTCAATAAAGAATTCAATTTCTCGTTCCGGGGGTAGACCGGGAAGTTCTTCAGGAAATACATCGGAAAATTCTCTAACAATAGAAATATTATTCAAATCTGACTTGTCTTTGTTCAAATCCATAACATGGGCTAAGAAAGCTTGACATCCGTTTTTCAATAAACGAATAGCTTTGTGGCTTGATATGACAGTGACTGATTTTAGTGGTTTAGTAGTTTGAATTCGTATGACAGGTTGGTTAGGAATATGAAAACTAACAACCTTACGAAAACAATCAATTTTAGCATGATGAGTGGTTAACCAATCAATTCCTAAAATCACATCAAAAGCAAGTATCTTTAAAGAGATAAGATCAACAGGTAATGTGATAGTGCCAACTTGGATCATGCAAGATTTATAAACTGTAGATGTAACGAAGGTTTCACCCAACGGAGTTTCAACAGATAAGTTAAAGTCCAATTTCTCCGGAGTCAAGTTTAAACGTTGAGCACAAGCAGGAGAGATAAAAGAATGGGTAGAACCGGTATCTAGTAAAGTATAAACTTCGCAAGAATTCAAGATTAGCTTACCCGTGATCACCTCGTTCGGGTTTCTCGCGTTTTGGCCAGTAACGACAAACGCCCTTCCAGGAACCGCTGATTTCGACTTATCCGGGATAGCTTTTGGAGTCACCATCCCCGCTGAACTTGGTTTTGCTACAGAACACTCTCGAGCTATATGACCTTCCTTTCCACAGTTATAACATACCTTGGATTGTTGTGGGCAGTTTGGGCTGATATGTCCCTCTTTCCCACATTTGTAACATACGACCGGTGGTCGTTCTCCTCCCCTAGAAACAGTTGATGTTTGTGCTGACGTCTTCACGTTATCATTGTTGTACCTTCTCTTCTTGAAATCTCCTCCCGACTCGCTCCTTCTATTATCACGACCACGATTACCACCAGAGTGGTTACCGCTTTTGTCCGAATGTTTTCCTCCCTGCTGGTTTTCATTGCTTCGATGACTGCCGCCACCGGTATGACCCTGGTTGTGGTCCCTCGGTTGCACATACTCATTATCTCGCTCTAATAATTGAGCCCTGTTTACAACATCTGAATATAAAGAAAATTTATGAGAGATAAGATATTGCCGAATCTCGGGTTTTAGACCTCTCAGAAACATCCTTGTCATTCGTTCCTCATTTTCGACCAAATGAGGTGCAAACCTGGATAACTCTGCAAACTTCGCCTCGTACTGGGACACCGTCATGTTGTTTTGTTCCAGTCTAATAAACTCAACCTCCTTCATATGACGAATACTTTCAGGAAAGTACTTGTCATTGAACAGTTTTTGAAATGTTTCCCAGGACATGTTGAGTGCGTCAGGCTGGGTACGCTTCACAGACTCCCACCAGTAGTCTGCCTCACCGCGGAACATAAATGTGGCGAATGGAACCTTCTGTTCCTCCGTGCATCCCAAGACATCAAATATCTTGGTAATTTGCTTGACCCACGTTTCCGCCATGATCGGATCCGGCTTTCCCTTAAATTCTGGTGGTCCCAATTCTTTGAACTGCTTAGCTGTGACAAACCGCGCGTTGTTATCATTTCCACCCGTATTCTGCACACGAGTCTCCCTCGTCTGATTTTGCATGAACTGCAAAAAGCTCCTAAACATTCCATCATTCATCGTTTGCTCGGTAACGTTGTTTACAGGAGGAATATTGCCTTCCTGTTGCACGTTCCCCTGGGTAGTGATCAAAGGTGTCTCCACGGTCTGATTTACTCCATTATTAACGTTCTCAGCTGCCATTCTTAAATACTGCCATAAAACAAGGGTTAATAGTCATGTCATATATTATCCCTATACTCTGACCGACCAAATAAACACCAAATAAACTTAGTCAGGTCATACTAGCGAAGGAATTCCCCGTCTCTCCCCTCCTAGTTCTTGTCTCACATCTCAGCCAGGGATCATATCCCTAAGCTCTGATACCAACTGTGACGCCCCCAGAATAGGTATACAACACCCATTCTGAGTCGCCAAATACATGGTACAGAAAGCAAACTACAACTTCAATAATACAATTGTCGTGCAAAATACGACAACACATACTGTGAGTTTAAATACAAATATTGTCTTCTAGACAATATCCACACTCAAATAAATCCTCATTACAATTATTCAAACACTATTTTACAGAAATAGTGAGGACTGCTAATACATCTTTCTAGAACCATCACTCCATACCCCGACTAGATCCTGCTATGTTCTCACCTCCTGAGAAGAAAAATGGAACAAAAAGGAAAAGGGTGAGCTCAACTAGCCCAGTAAAGAATATTATGACTAAGATAATATACAACAAATTATCGTTAGTCTTCAACAGGGAAAAATCTGATAGAATATAATCGACAACAAGTTTTAGATCAACAACTGCAGCGGAAACAGCAAACCATTAGAAGAGTCAAGTAGAGAAAGAATTCTACTATCTTCTAAGATTTAAAAGTCCATCATCAATATTTTATCCCTGTAACATCAATTAATAATCATCTTTAACCAAATATTCATCTTTGCACTACAGGCCAAAGATATTCATTTGTATCATCAGTCGGTCATGTTCATCTCAACACCTGTTCATCTTTGCACTACAGGCCAAAGATATTCATCAAGTAATTATACATCTTTGCACTACAGGCCAAAGATATTCAGTAATATCATCATTTAGGACTGAGGATGATGAAAAATATCTTAAAGAGAACGAATCCAGTGAGACAGAAGGACAAATAGTAGGGATTCGTATAACAGTTTATCCAAGATCAATAATACTTCATAATAATCAATTGTGAAGCAGAATTCAAAAATAAAGATCAAAACATGGATACAATCAAAGATAGTAACCATAATAGACATCTTGGACAAAAAGGGAAAATTTTATTTTTCGGTGAATAGTGCCGTATTCGTGAATAGTGCCGTATACGTGAATAGTGCCGTATACGTGAATAGTAACCCCGACACAAAAAGTTCCAAATTTGATAAAAACTCATATCAATATTTCAGCATAATGATATTGAAGAAAATAATATCATTAAGAAGAAAATAATATCCCTTACCTCAAAATATCAGTACTTCTGGTCGGAATACCGGTATAAGGCTGAAAGAAACTTGCTCTGATGAATAGAAACTCTCAAAGTATCTAAATACTCACAAAATACACTCAATAATCTAGAGAGAGAAAGAGAGAAAACTTGTTTCTGGTGTGATTTTCAATTCTAACTTAGCCCTCTATTTATAGGAAAATTTTGGTAGGTTTGACCTGCAACCTGATGGCTTTACCTGCTACTATTCCCACCTACCACATTTGAAATATAATTCAGCACATTTCTTCACCAACCACAAGTGGGGCCCACCAATTCTAGAATTTTCCACCAAAATGATAAACTCCGAAAATTCAACAATTTCTGAACCAGTCATCTTGTAAAATTCATAATAAATCATACGTTCATTTTTAACGGTTCAAAATTTGTGGACATATACTCAACTTATATATGTATAACATATCCAAAAATTACCACGATCCAACGGTCGGATTAAAAATTATAACCCCCGCAAAATATCTCAAAAACCCTGATTTTTAATACCTCCATTCCGACAAAAATACTGATAAAAACCTCAACATTAACTCCTTCATTTTTAACCACAAAAATATATTCCTCATTTATATCCACATAAAATAAATATTTTCTTATCATATGAATCAATAATTAATTATTCACAAATAATATTACAGAATCACATTTATGACAACCAGGCCGTTCCCAGGAAAGAGGGGGCTTTCCAATAAGGATTTCTCCTTACTGGCGCGCAATTAGATGACCAAACCTCTCCTTAGACAGAACTTTCTAGACATTGCCAATAATGTTATCTAATAATATTATTCAAATAATATGAATTATTGATCTGATAAATGAAAATACTGTGCAGCAACAATTATTGAAACAACAATAATATAAAATATCAACGCAGCAATTATTGAATCAATAAAATAAAATATTGAATAATAACTACTGTAACAATTATTGAGTAGTGCCTTCTTACGTAAGAATCAATAATTGGTGCAATACCGTGTGCTACTGTATTTTAACCACCGGGTATTCCAACAGTATTAACGGTAACAACTACGCCGTTATTTATAAACAACTTATACTTGTCGTTTTCTTCATCCAATCGCTTTCCGTTATGGGGCCCACACAAGGCTGCGTCGTCGTACGAATATTCCCCGACAGCAAGAATATTCCACGACCAACCGAATATTCACCGACCAAAAATAAATATTTTATAACCACTTGCTTATTTTGCAAAATTTGCACATTTCACCCATAACCAAAGTATTATATCAAATTAACCCCTTATTATTCACAATAATATTTAGAGAAAATTTGATTTTATTCATTAATAAGTTGGGGTCTTACAACAGTGAAAGAAAGGGTGAGCTCAACTAGCCCAGTAAGAAATATTATGACTAAGATAATGCAGAATAAATTATCATTAGTCTCCAACAATGTTAAACTGATAAAATATAATAGACATCAAGTTTAACTGCAACGGAACAAGCAATCCATTAAAGGAGTCAAGTAAAAAATAAAATCTACTATCTTTTATGATTTAAAAAGTTTTTCATCACTGTTATCGCTGAGACTCTGCTTAATAAATATTTCACATCATCGAATCACCCCTGCACTACGGCCAAGGATATTCTTTAGTATCACGACCATAATTATCCATGCATTACGGGCCAAGAATATTTGTGTATTCATTAATGGTCATGATCATGCCAACAACTGTCCATCAATGCACTACGGGCCAATGAGAACTTTTACCACATTATTTGTAACATTACGGTCATGATTACACCGAATAATCCTGGTCATAATCATACCAAGTCCATCTATGCACTACAGGCCACAGATGACTTTAAAAAATATAAATATGAGGATGATGACAATGATATAATAATTCAATAAAATAAGTTCAAGAATTAATTTATCCAGAAACCAATAACGTCCAAATTGTCAACATGATACTGCTTTGTGGAATAAAATTCAAGAATGATCAGAAGAATATTTCCATGAAAAGATACTGAATGAAGCGCAATTATCAAGGATATTCTACTAATTTCATGGAGTATAGAAGTCAAAACTTTAACCAACTGAGTATAATAAAGAATGGAATAACAAAAGAAATCACCATGCATGCGGTACTTCGCATAGATAGGTTATTCCAATAGAATAATAATAACGGAAACCAGGTCAGGCAAAATTTGCACCGACAGGATGTTCTAACAGAATAATAAAGACGGAACCAGGTTGTAAGACCCTAAATTTTATGAAATAAAAGTATTCAATTTTTCTTATAATTACTATTCAGTAAATGGTTAAATTGATAAAAGTTAAAGTTAAGGGTGATATATGATTTTTTTTTCAAAATACGCAAGTGGTTATACAATATTCATTGTTGTCAGAGAATATTCGTTTGGTCGTGGAATATTCTTTCAGTCGGAGAATATTCTTACGACGGCACAGCCATTTGTGGCCCTATAACAGAATAACTGTCGGATGAAAAAAATAACAAATTTGAGTTTTAATAAATAACGGCGTAGTTGTTACCGTTAACACTGTTGAAATACCTGGTGGTTAAAATACAGTAATACGCGTAGTTGTAAAGTAGTACGCGATATTGCACATTATTTTTTCAATTATTAGTTCTTACGTGAGAAGGCACTACTCAATAATTGTTATAGTAATTTCTGTTCAATATTTTATTTTATTGAATCAATAATTGCTGCGTTGATATTTTATATTATTGTTGTTTCAATAATTATTGTTGCACAGTATTTTCCATTATCAGATCAATAATTCATATTATTTGAATAATATTATTAGATAGCATTATTGACAATGTCTAGAAAGTTCTGTCTAAGGAGAGGTTTGGTCATCTAATTACGCGTCAGTAAGGAGAAATCCTTATTGGAAAGCCTCATCTTTCCTGAGACCGGCCTGGTTGTCATTATTGTGATTCTGTAATATTATTTGTGAATAATTAATTATTGATTTATATGATAAGGAAATATTTATTTGATGTAGATATAAATGATAGATTTATTTATGTGGTTATAAATGAAGAAATTAATGTTAAGATATTTTATCAGTATTTTGTCGGATTGGAGGTATTAAAAGATCAAATCGGTGTTCTTAAAGCTCTATTGCGTGAGTTATAATTTTGATCTAACGTTAGATCGTTGTAATTTTTAGATATGTTATACATATATAAGTTGAGTATATATCCACAAATTTTGAACCGTTAAAAATAAACGAATGATTTGTTATGAATTTTAAAAGGTGTTGAAACGATGTTTAAAATCATCCGTTTGTGGATTTCGGGTATTTTTTTATTGAAATTTGGAAAAACTTTATTCTACAAAGTTGTAGAATTAAATTCCTATGAAAACACGCGAGTTTCGAATTTTTCTGATAAAAGGGCTATTTATTATGAATTACTGAAGTTTCAGAAAATAAAATAATTTTTATTAAATTATGGGTAGGACCCACTCTTATTTAAAACATATGGGCTGCTTGTTTTTCTTCCAAGTTGGTATGCTTGATGGCTGAACTTGGTTGGTACGTGGAAGGATGAAATAAATAATAATTTTTATTATTTTAATCTCCTTTGGCGTTCTAGCATTTTCCTATAAATAGGTGCTTAAGTTAGAATTGAAAATCACACCAGAAATAAGTTTTCTTTCTCTCTATATTATCAAGCATATTTTTGAGAGTATTTAGATACTTTGAGAGTTGCTATTTAGTAGAAGTTTCCTTCGGTTTTTCATCCGATATTCAAGTCAGAAGTACTACTCTTTTGAGGTAAGGGATTTTAAGGGTTATTATGTTTTTCAGTTCGTACTTCTTCCGACCTTCAGAAAATTCTGAAAAAATTTAAAATAATGTTTTGATGAGTTTTATTGATTGTGTCCAAAAATGGTGATTTTTTGATGTATATATTAAGAGTTATGAATTTTACGAAAAAAGACTATTTTAAAAGTAACCACTTATAACTCCTTGTGGTTAACTCTAAAATTGATGAAATTTTTATTGAGAATACATCTATATAATATTAGTGTACTCTGTGAATTTCAGAATTTTTGGATAAAAGTAAAATTTATGATAAATGTCTAAATATTCGGCGGTTTTGGCCATATGAAAAATAGTAAATGAATTTTAAAAATTCTGAGAAAAATATATGTTCAATATGAGACTATATTCTGCTAAATCTCAAAAAAAAAATATTTTTTGGAACTGATTTGGTATTTTTTATGAAAATGGACTAGTTATGAGTAAATGAATTAAATATGTTATGTGAAGTAAGAAAATTGAAAAATAGGATTTTATGGCTCGAGAATCCTATATGAGGTATATGCAGATTTTTGATGAGGGTTTTTGGTTATTGGTGATGAAATCTTATGAGTTTGACATTTTAGGATGATTAAATACATTATTTAGTAAAATGTAAACAATTAAAACAAATTGGTTATAGACTTAAGAAATATTATTCTTTCAATATCATTACACCGAAATATTGGTATGAATTTTATTGTAGAATTTCTACCTTTTTCATGCGAGTTACTATTCACGAGTTATTATTCACGAGTTACTATTCACGATAAAATTGGTTTCTTTTTCTGACCAAATTATAGTTGATTTATGAATATTACTCTTGAGATATTAATATATTTGGCATGTAGTGTAATTATGAACTGTTGATGAATATATTTGGCCTGTAGTGTAAATATGAACTGTTGATGAATATATTTGGCCTGTAGTGCAAATATGAACTGTTGAGGAATATCTTTGGCCTGTAGTGTAAAGATGAATTGTTAATGGATATCTTTGGCCCGTAGTGCAAAAATAACCTAATGTTGAATATCTTTGGCCGGTAGTGCAAAGATAAACTGGTGACGAATATATTAGGCCCGTAGTACAAAGATGAAGTTATTAGTATGATTATGAACAGGAACTGTGATTTGGTATAACCATGATTTTTGATATTTCAGGTAAAGATATGTGATAAATGTGATTTTGTAATATTAATTATGAATAATTAATTATTGATTCATATGATAAGGAAATATTTATTTTATGTGAATATAAATATTGGATATATTTTGTGGTTAAAAATGAAGGAGTTAATGTTGAAGTTTTTATCAGTATTTTTATCGGAATGGAGGTATTAAAAATTAGGATTTTTGAGATATTTTACGGGGGTTATAATTTTTAATCCGACCGTTGGATCGTGGTAATATTTGGATATGTTATACATGTATAAGTTGAGTATATGTCCACAAATTTTGAACCGTTAAAAATAAACGTATGATTTGTTATGAATTTTACGAGATGACTGGTTTAGAAATTATTGAATTTTCGGAGTTAATAATTTTGGTGGAAAATTCTAGAATTGGTGGGTCCCACTCTTGGTTGGTGAAGAAATGTGCTGAGATTTTTATTCAAATGTGGTGGGTGGGAATAGTAGCAGGTAAAGCCATCAGGTTGCAGGTTAAGTCTGCTTCGGCGTGCTAACATTTTCCTATAAATAGAGGGCTAAGTTAGAATTGAAAATCACACTAGAATTCATAAGTTTTCTCTCTTTTTCTCTTTAGATTATCGAGTGTATTTTGTGAGTATTTAGATACTTGGTCAGTTGCTATTCATCAGTGCAAGTTTCCTTCAGCGTCATATCCGATATCCAGTCAGAAGTGCCGCTCTTTTGAGGTAAGGGATAGTAAGGGATAGTAAGGGATTTTAAGGGTTGTTATATTTTTCAGTTTCGTAATTTTTCTGACCTTCAAAAATTCTAAAAAAATTTGAAATGATATTTTGATGAGCTTTCTTGATTGTGTCCAAAAATGGTGATTTTTGGATGTATAGATTAAGAGTTATGAATTTTATGAGAAAAGACTATTTTAAAAGTAACCGCTTATAACTCCTTGTGGTTAACTCCAAAATTGATGAAATTTTTATTGGGAGTACATGTATATGATAGGAGTATACTCTGTGAATTTCAGAATTTTTAGATAAAAGTATAATTTTTGATAAATGTCTAAATATTCGGCTGTTTTGGCCATATGAAAAATAGTAAATGAGTTTTAAAAATTTTGAGAAAAATATATGTTCAATATGGGACTATATTATGCTAAATCTTAGAAAAGAAATATTTTTGGAACTGATTTGGTATTTTTCATAAAAATAGACTAGTTATTAGTAAATGAATTAAATATGTTATGTGAAGTAAGAAAATTGTAAAATTAGATGTTATGGCTTGAGAATCCTATATGAGGTATATGCAGATTTTTGATGTGAGTTTTGGTTATTTGTAATGAAATTTTATGAGTTTGGCATTTTAGGATGATTAAAATGCATTATTTAGTAAAGTGTAAACAATTAAAATAAATTGTTTATAAATTTAAGAAATGTTATTCTTTCAATATCATTATACCAAAATATTAGTATAAATTTTATTGTGGAATTTTTACCTTTATGTGTCAGGATTACTATTCATGGGTTACTATTCACGGGTACTATTCATGACAAAAAAATTAGTTTCTTTTTCTGACCAAATTATCGTTGATTTATGATTGTTGCTCTTGAAAATAAATGCAGTTGTTGATCATATTATTTTTATTATCATATATAACATTTTTATAACCCTAATGATGATATTTCTCTTTGACTTGAGTGTAAAGATGGGTAGATTTTTGGTATGATCATGACTATGGGTTCTCTTTGGCCAGTAGTGCAAAGTTGAATTGTTGACTGGTATGATCATGACCATTGAATTTATAATTGAATATCTTTAGCTTAAGTGCAAAGGTGAAATGATTAACATGGTTATAATTATTGTTTATATAAATTCTAAAATGATTATATATTTCTTTGAGATATTAATATATTTGGCCTGTAGTGCAAATATGAACTGTTGGTTATAATTATTGTTTATATAAATTCTAAAATGATTATATATTTCTTTGAGATATTAATATATTTGGCCTGTAGTGCAAATATGAACTGTTGATGAATATATTTGGCATGTAGTGCAAATATGAATTGTTGATGAATATCTTTGGCCTGTAGTGCAAAGATGAATTGTTGATGAATATCTTTGGCCTGTAGTGCAAAGATGATCTGTGGTTGAATATCTTTGGCCTGTAGTGCAAAGATGACCTGTTGATGAATATCTTTGTCCTGTAGTGCAAAGATGGTCTGTTGATGAATATCTTTGGCCCGTAGTGCAAAGATGAAATTGTTAGTATGATTATAAACAGGAACTGTGATTTGGTATAACCATGATCTTTGATGTTTCAGGTAAAGATATGTGATGAAAATTATCTTCATTCTGGATGTGAAGAGGAATTTAGAATCACAATTATGATTATGAGTTATTCATATGATTGTGGAAAGGAACTGTTGAGTGATGTTATAGGGATAAAATATTGTTGATGGATTTTTAACATGGAGAAGATAATAGACTTTATGATCTATTTGACTCGTCTAATGTATTGCTCGTTCCGCTGCAACTATGGTTGAAAATTTTTATCATCTACCATATGTTTAAATCTCTGATTTATTACTGATGAAGGCTATTGATAATTTTATTATCTTTAGTCATGATATTCTTTATTGAGCTAGTTGTGCTCACCCTTTTGCTTCACAATTCCTTTCAGGTAATACGAGTGTAGCTGGGTCGAGCGGTGGATAACAGGAGAATAGAACGGTGGTCTATAGCTGTTGAGGGTGAGGTGAACTCAACTTTGGAAGGGTGTTTTTGCCACTATCATATAAGATGTCTAATGACATACAACCTCGTGTCATCATAAGACAGGGTTGTGCTCATCCACTTGCTCAGTATATCTACGAACACTACTTATATAATCTTGGTATTTATTTGGAGTATAATTCTCAATTAGAGACAGTGGAGATAATGATATATCAAGAAAAGACTTACCATTGGGAAGACTATGATAGTAATCTTCTTGTTTTTCTTTGGGGTCTATTCGGTTAACCAAGGATAATTCTGTGGCCATATGATATCTATCATAACCTAGACGCATGGCCTCCCATGTACGAAGGTTTCCTTGAGCACTTCCCAAATATTTTAATTTCTAAAACAGTCTTTTACTATACCTTTATGTAAGGTTCCACTGTGAGTTGCTGTCCACGGTTGGGACATGTGTCACATTTAGTATATATTTGTATCCAAACTCACAGCATATGTGTTGTTGTATTTTATACGACAATTGTTGTAATAAAGTTGTAGTTGTCTTCTGTACCATGTATTTGGCGACTCAAAATGGGTTGGATGGAATGGACCTATTTTTGGGTCGTTACATTATGTGATATGTTAATTTGTTTAATTAACCCTTGTTTTATGGCAATATTTGAGAATGGCTGCTGAGAATGTTAACAATGGAGTGAATGAGACCGTGGGGATACCTCTAATCACCAACCAGGATAATGTGATGTCAGGCGAAGAAGGAATTAGAGAAATCCATGTGGTGCACCTTACATTGATACCTATCAGTTTGCCACCGCAGAACGGCGTCCCCTACGGAGAGTCTGGCTTCGGTGCATCCCCCATCAACAGGAAGTCACCAGCGAGAGGCTCGGGGCTCTTTACTTATGGCTCTGATACCACCTGTAACGACCCCAAAATAAATTCATTCCACCCAACCCATTCTGAGTCGTCAAATACATGGTACAGAAAATAACTACAACTTTATTACAACAATTGTCGTGCAAAATACAACAACACATATGCTGTGAGTTTGGATACAAATATATACCAAATGTGACTCATGTTCCAACCGTGGACATCACCTCACAATAACACCTTACATAAAGGTATAGTCAAAAACTGTTTTAGAAATTAGAATCTTTGAGAAGTGCTCAAGGAAACCTTCGTACATGGGAGGCCACGCGTCTAGGTTATGATAGATATCATATGGCCACAGAATTATCCTTGGTTGACCCAGTAGACCCCAAAGAAAAACGAGAAGATTAATATCATATTCTTCCCAATGGTGAGTCTTCTCTTGACATATCATTATCTTTCTACTGTCTCTAATTGAGAATTATACTTCAAACAAACACCAAGATTATATAGGTAGTGCCCATAGATATACTCAGCAAGTGGATGAGCACATCCCTGTCTTATGATGACACGAGGTTGTATGTCATTAGACATCTTGTATGATAGTGACAAAACACCCTTCCAACGTTGGGTTCGCCTCACCCTATTTTCTTCACCAAATATAACTACTAAATGATAACCGCCGTTCTATTCCCTTGTTACCCCCGCTCGACCCAGCTACACTCTTATTACCTGAAAGGAATTGTGAAGTAAAAGGGTGAGCACAACTAGCTCAGTAAAGAATATCATCACTAAAGATAATTAAATTATCAATAGCCTTCATCAATAATAAATCAGAGATTTAGAACATATGGTAAATGATAAAAATTTCAACCATAGTTGCAGCGGAACGAGCAATCCATTAGAAGAGTCAAATAGACTATAAAGTCTATTATCTTCTCCATGTTAAAAATCCATCAACAATATTTTATCCCTGTAACATTAATCAACAGTTCCTTTCCACAATCATATGAATAACTCATAATCATAATTGTGATTCTAAATTTTTCTTCGCACCCAGGACGAAGAATATTATCATCACCTGTCTTTACCTGAAACGTCAAAGATCACGGTTATACCAAATCACAGTTCCTGTTTATAATCATACTAACAAATCTATCTTTGCACTACGGGCCAAAGATATTCATCAACAAACCATCTTTGCACTACGGGCCAAAGATATTCAACAACAGTTCATCTTTGCACTACAGGCCAAAGATATTCATCAACAGTTCATCTTTGCACTACAGGCCAAAGATATTCATCAACATGCCATCTTTGCACTACATGCCAAAGATATTCATCAACAATTCATATTTGCACTACAGGCCAAATATATTCATATCTCAAAGAAATATATAATCATTTCAGAATTTATATAAACAATAATTATAACCATGTTGATCAATTCACCTTTGCACTTAAGCTTAAGATATTCAATTATAAATTCAATGGTCATGATCATACCAGTCACAATTCAACTTTGCACTACAGGCCAAAGAGAACCCTAGTCATGATCATACCAATAATCTACCCATCTTTACACTCCAGTGAAAGAGAATTTCAACATCAGGGTTATAAAAATATTATATATGATGATAAAAATAATATGATCAACATATAGTTTTAATCTCAAGAGTAATATTCGTAACTCATGAATAGTAACCCCGACACAAAAGATAGAAATTCTACAATAAAATTCATACCAATATTTCGGTATAATGATATTGAAAGAATAACATTACTTAAATTTATAAACAATTTATTTTAATTGTTTACACTTTACTAATTAATGCATTTAATCATCATAAAATGCCAACTCTTACAATTTCATCATCAATAACCAAAACTCTCATCAAAAATCTGCATATACCTCATATAGGATTCTCAAGCCATAAAATCCTATTTTCCAATTTTCTTTCCTCACAAAACATATTTAATTCATTTACTCATAACTAGACTATTTTCATGAAAAATACCAAATCAGTTCCAAAAATATTTTTTTTTCTGGGATTTAGCATAATATAGTCCCATAGTGAACATATATTTTTCTCAGAATTTTTAAAAGTCATTTACTATTTTTCATATGGCCAAAATAGCCGAATATTTAAACATTTATCAAAAATTGTACTTTTGTCTAAACATTCTGAAATTTACAGAGTATACTTCTATCATATACATGTACTCCCAATAAAAATTTCATCAATTTTGGAGTTAACCACAAGAAATTATAAGCAGTTACTTTTAAAATAGTCTTTTCTCATAAAATTCATAACTCTCAATCTATACATCCAAAAATCACCATTTTTGGACACAATCAATAAAACTCATCAAAATATCATTTCAAATTTTTCCAGAATTTTTTGAAGATCAGAAAAATTACGAAACTGAAAATCATAACAACCCTTAAAATCCCTTACTATCCCTTACTATCCCTTACTATCCCTTACTATCCCTTACCTCAAAAGAGCAGTACTTCTGATCGGTATCGGATATGACGCTGAAGAAAACTCGCACTGATGAATAGCAACTCACCAAGTATCTAAATACTCACAAAATACACTCAATAATCTAGAGAGAGAAAGAGAGAAAGCTTATGTTTCTGGTGTGATTTTCAATTCTAACTTAGCCCTCTATTTATAGGAAAATTTTGGTAGGTTTGACCTGCAACCTGATGGCTTTACCTGCTACTATTCCCACCCACCACATTTGAAATATAATTCAGCACATTTCTTCACCAACCACAAGTGGGGCCCACCAATTCTAGAATTTTCCACTAAAAATGATTTATAACCTGATTTCAGAATCAGCCACCTCTTAAAATTCATAACAAATCATACGTTCATTTTTAACGGTTCAAAATTTGTGGGCATATACTCAACTTATATATGTATAACATATCCAAAAATTACCACGATCCAACGGTCGGATTAAAAATTATAAGCCCCGCAAAATATCTCAAAAACCCTGATTTTTAATACCTCCATTCCGACAAAAATACTGATAAAAACCTCAACATTAACTCCTTCATTTTTAACCACAAAAATATATCCCTCATTTATATCCACATAATATAAATATTTTCTTATCATATGAATCAATAATTAATTATTCACAAATAATATTACAGAATCACATTTATGACAACCAGGTCGTTCCCAGGAAAGAGGGGGCTTTCCAATAAGAATTTCTCCTTACTGGCGCGCAATTAGATGACCAAACCTCTCCTTAGACAGAACTTTCTAGACATTGACAATAATGTTATCTAATAATATTATTCAAATAATATGAATTATTGATCTGATAAAGGAAAATACTGTGCAGCAACAATTATTGAAACAACAATAATATAAAATATCAACGCAACAATTATTGAATCAATAAAATAAAATATTGAACAGTAACTACTGTAATAATTATTGAGTAGTGCCTTCTTACGTAAGAATCAATAATTTCAAAAATACTATGCAATACCGTGTGCTACTGTGCAATAACGCGTATTACTGTATTTTAACCACCGGGTATTCCAACAGTGTTAACGGTAACAACTACGCCGTTATTTGTAAAAACTTAAATTTTTGTCGTTATCGTCATCCGACAGTTATTCGTTATGGGGCCCACAAATAGCTACGCCGTCGTACGAATATTCCCCGACAGAAAGAATATTCTACGACCAAACGAATATTCCCCGACAACAATGATTATTTTATAACCACTTGTGTATTTTGAAAAAAATCATATATCACCCTTAACTTTAACATTTATCAATTTAACCATTTACTGAATAGTAATTATAAGAAAAATTAAATACTTTTATTTCATAAAATTCGGGGTCTTACAATCTTTTCATGAAAATATTCTTCTAAGCATTCTTGAATTTTACTCCACAAAGCAGTATCATGTTGACAATTTAGACGTTAATTCTGGGATAAATTAATTCTTGAACTTATTTTATTGAATTCTTATATCATTGTCATCATCCTCATGTTTATAAAATGTTGAAAGTCATATGTGGCCTGTAGTGCATAGATGGACTTGGTATGATTATGACAAGAGATTATTCGGTATAATCATGACCGTAATATTACAAATGATGTGCTAAAAGTCCTCATTGGCCCGTAGTGCATTGATGGACAGTTGTTGGCATGATCATGACCATTAATGAATACACGAATATCCTTGGCCGTAGTGCGGGGGTGATTCGATGATGTGAATTATTTTATTAAGCTGAATCCTAGCGATAACAGTGTTGAAAAACCTTTTAAATCATAGAAGATGGTAGATTTTATTTTCTACTTGACTCTTTTAATGGATTGCTTGTTCCGCTGCAGTTAAACTTGATGTTCGTTATATTTTATCAGTTTAACACTGTTGAAGGCTAATGATAATTTATTCTGCATTATCTTAGTCATACTATTTCTTACTGGGCTAGTTAAGCTCACCCTTTCTTTCACTGTTATCTTCAGGAAATGAGAATATAGCTGGGACGAGTCGGGGAACGGAGTGATGGACCAGATGATAGTATTAGTAGTCCTCACTATTCTGTTATATAGTGTGACAATAATTGTAATGAGGACTCCTTTTGAGTTTGTATAGTCTCTAGTAGACAATAATTGTATTCAAACTCACAGTTATGTTTTGTCGTATTGTACACGACAGTTGTATTAGTAAGTTGTATTTATATTCTGTACCATGTATCTGACGACCCAAGATGGGTGATGTATACCTAATTTTGGGGGCATCACAGTTGGTATCAGAGCTTAGGGATATGATCCCTGGCTGAGATGTGAGACAAGAACTAGGAGGGGAGAGACGGGGAATTCATTCGCTAGTATGACCTACCTAAGTTTATTTGTATGGTATTTAATTGGTCGGTCAGAATATAAGGATAATATATGACATATCAATTAACTTTTGTTTTGTGGCAGTATCTGAAAATGGCATCCAAGAATGTTGAGAATAACAATGGAGCACAGGCGACTGTTGATTCACCACATATCAATAATCGAGATAATGTGCATCAGGAAGGCGACAATCCTCATGCAAATAATAATACTGACCAAATGATGAATGATGGAATGTTCAGAAGCTTTATGCAGTTCATGCAACAGCAGGTGAGAGCAGCTCCTGTTCAAAACGTAGGTGAAAACACTGAAAACTCTTGGACGGTCACCGCTAAACAGTTCAAGGAGCTGGGACCACCGGAGTTTAAGGAAAAGCCAAAACCACTTATAGCGGAAACATGGATAAAGCAGATCACCAAGATATTTGATGTCTTGGGATGCGCCGAGGAGCAAAAGGTTCCCTTTGTCGCCTTTATGTTGCGAGGAGAGGCAGATTACTGGTGGGAATCGATTAAACGTACTCAACCTGCCGCACTGAAGATGTCTTGGGAGAAGTTCTGTGACGCCCCCAGAATAGGTATACAACACCCATTCTGAGTCGCCAAATACATGGTACAGAAAGCAAACTACAACTTCAATAATACAATTGTCGTGCAAAATACGACAACACATACTGTGAGTTTAAATATAAATATTGTCTTCTAGACAATATCCACACTCAAATAAATCCTCATTACAATTATTTAAACACTATTTTACAGAAATAGTGAGGACTGCTAATACATCTTTCTAGAACCATTACTCCATACCCCGACTAGATCCTGCTATGTTCTCACCTCCTGAGAAGAAAAATGGAACAAAAAGGAAAAGGGTGAGCTCAACTAGCCCAGTAAAGAATATTATGACTAAGATAATATACAACAAATTATCGTTAGTCTTCAACAGGGAAAAATCTGATAAAATATAATCGACAACAAGTTTTAGATCAACAACTGCAGCGGAAACAGCAAACCATTAGAAGAGTCAAGTAGAGAAAGAATTCTACTATCTTCTAAGATTTAAAAGTCCATCATCAATATTTTATCCCTGTAACATCAATTAATAATCATCTTTAACCAAATATTCATCTTTGCACTACAGGCCAAAGATATTCATTTGTATCATCAGTCGGTCATGTTCATCTCAACACCTGTTCATCTTTGCACTACAGGCCAAAGATATTCATCAAGTAATTATACATCTTTGCACTACAGGCCAAAGATATTCAGTAATATCATCATTTAGGACTGAGGATGATGAAAAATATCTTAAAGAGAACGAATCCAATGAGACAGAAGGACAAATAGTAGGGATTCGTATAACAGTTTATCCAAGATCAATAATACTTCATAATAATCAATTGTGAAGCAGAATTCAAAAATAAAGATCAAAACATGGATACAATCAAAGATAGTAACCATAATAGACATCTTGGACAAAAAGGAAAAATTTTATTTTTCAGTGAATAGTGCCGTATTCGTGAATAGTGTCGTATACGTGAATAGTACCGTATACGTGAATAGTAACCCCGACACAAAAAGTTCCAAATTTGATAAAAACTCATATCAATATTTCAGCATAATGATATTGAAGAAAATAATATCATTTAAGAAGAAAATAATATCCCTTACCTTAAAATATCAGTACTTCTGGTCGGAATACCGGTATAAGGCTGAAAGAAACTTGCTCTGATGAATAGAAACTCTCAAAGTATCTAAATACTCACAAAATACACTCAATAATCTAGAGAGAGAAAGAGAGAAAACTTGTTTCTGGTGTGATTTTCAATTCTAACTTAGCCCTCTATTTATAGGAAAATTTTGGTAGGTTTGACCTGCAACCTGATGGCTTTACCTGCTACTATTCCCACCCACCACATTTGAAATATAATTCAGCACATTTCTTCACCAACCACAAGTGGGGCCCACCAATTCTAGAATTTTCCACCAAAATGATAAACTCCGAAAATTCAACAATTTCTGAACCAGTCATCTTGTAAAATTCGTAATAAATCATACGTTCATTTTTAACGGTTCAAAATTTGTGGGCATATACTCAACTTATATATGTATAACATATCCAAAAATTACCACGATCCAACGGTCGGATTAAAAATTATAACCCCCGCAAAATATCTCAAAAACCCTGATTTTTAATACCTCCATTCCGACAAAAATATGGATAAAAACCTCAACATTAACTCCTTCATTTTTAACCACAAAAATATATCCCTCATTTATATCCACATAAAATAAATATTTCCTTATCATATGAATCAATAATTAATTATTCATAAATAATATTACAGAATCACATTTATGACAACCAGGCCGTTCCCAGGAAAGAGGGGGCTTTCCAATAAGGATTTCTCCTTACTGGCGCGCAATTAGATGACCAAACCTCTCCTTAGACAGAACTTTCTAGACATTGTCAATAATATTATCTAATAATATTATTCAAATAATATGAATTATTGATCTGATAATGGGAAATACTGTGCAGCAACAATTATTGAAACAACAATAATATAAAATATCAACGCAGCAATTATTGAATCAATAAAACAAAATATTGAATAATAACTACTGTAACAATTATTGAGTAGTGCCTTCTTACGTAAGAATCAATAATTGGTGCAATACCGTGTGCTACTGTATTTTAACCACCGGGTATTTCAACAGTATTAACGGTAACAACTACGCCGTTATTTATAAACAACTTATACTTGTCGTTTTCTTCATCCAATCGCTTTCCGTTATGGGGCCCACACAAGGCTGCGTCGTCGTACGAATATTCCCCGACAGCAAGAATATTCCACGACCAACCGAATATTCACCGACCAAAAATAAATATTTTATAACCACTTGCTTATTTTGCAAAATTTGCACATTTCACCCATAACCAAAGTATTATATCAAATTAACCCCTTATTATTCACAATAATATTTAGAGAAAATTTGATTTTATTCATTAATAAGTTGGGGTCTTACAAGTTCTAAGAGCTGTTCAATGACAAATACTTTTCTGAAAGTGTTCGACACATGAAGGAAGTGGAGTTCATCAAATTAGAGCAGAATAATATGACCGTGTCGCAGTATGAGGCTAAATTTGCTGAGTTGTCCCGGTTTGCGTCCCACTTGGTGGATAATGAAGAGCGAATGACGCGAATATTTTTACAAGGTTTGAAACCTGAGATACGTCAACATCTTATTTCTCATAAACTGTGTTTGTATTCATATGTCATGAATAGGGCTCAGTTAGTGGAGCGCGATAACGAGTCAATGCAACCAAAAGATAGCAGTCGGCAAAATGATAATACCAGTGAAAGCAGTCATTGAAGCGGTGACAACAAGCGTGGTGGAAATCAACATGCCAGAAATGGTAACCACTTCGGTGGTAATCAGGGCCAAAACAATAAGAATGGTCATTTCAAGAAGAAGAGAATCAACAATGATGGAAAGACGTCAGCACCAGCACCCGTTGTTAAGGAAGGAGAACGACCACCTATCATATATTTCAAATACGGAGGGGAGGGGCACATCAGTCCAAACTGCGTGATGCCGTCTAAAGCATGTTATAATTGTGGAAGAGAAGGTCATTTAGCTCGATTTTGTCGTTTACCAAAAACAAGTTCAGCCAGGATGGAGGCACCAAAGGCCGTTCCAGAAAAGTCAAAACCGGTAGTGCAAGGGAGAGCGTTTGTTGTGACCTCCCAGAAAGCAAGGAACCCGAATGAGGTCATCACGGGTAAGCTTATCATAAACTCTAACGAAGTCTATACTTTATTTGATACCGGTTCTACCCATTCTTTTATTTCTCCTACTTGCGCTCATCGATTAAATTTGACTCCGGAGAAATTAGACTTTGACTTATCTGTTGAAACTCTATTGGGAGAAACCTTCATTACATCCACGGTTTATAAGTCTTGTTTGGTTCAAGTTGGTACCCATACATTACCTGTCGATCTGATTTCATTAAAAATACTTGCATTTGACGTGATTCTAGGGATTGATTGGTTAACTACTCATCATGCAAAAATTGATTATTTTCATAAGGTTGTTAGCTTTCATATTCCTAATCGACCTATTATGCGAATTCAAGCAACCAAACCATTAAAATCAATCGCTGTCATCTCAAGCCATAAAGCTATTTGTTTATTGAAAAACGGATGTCAAGCTTTCTTAGCTCATGTCACGGATCTAAACAAAAATACGTCAGTTTTGAATGATATTTCTATTGTTAATAAATTCCCTGACGTATTCCCTGAAGAACTTCCTGGCCTACCCCCAGAGCGTTAAATTGAATTTTTTATCGACCTTGAATCCGGTACAAAACCCATTTCCAAAGCCCCATATCGAATGACTCCTATTGAACTGCAGGAGTTAAAGATCCAACTGCAGGAATTGTTAGACATTGACTTTATTCGTCCTAGTACTTCTCCTTGGGGTGCTCCTGTTCTATTCGTGAAGAAGAAAGATGGAAGTATGCGACTTTGTATTGATTATCGGGAGTTGAATCATGTCACCATCAAAAATAGGTACCCATTGCCACGTATTGATGACCTGTTTGACCAGTTGCAAGGAGCACAATTCTTTTCAAAGATCGATCTTCGTTCTGGATATCATCAGCTGAAGGTTAGAACTGAGGATATTCCAAAGACGGCTTTCAGAACTCGGTACGGGCATTATGAATTCCTAGTCATATCTTTTGGATTGACTAATGCTCCTGCCGCCTTCATGGATATGATGAACCGGGTATTCAAGGAATATTTGGATCACTTTGTGGTCGTCTTTATTGATGACATCCTTATTTATTCCAAAAGTCGTGAAGATCATGAGCAAAAGCTGGTACTTCAAAAGCTTCGTGAATACAAGCTTTATGCCAAGTTGAAGAAATGCGAGTTCTGGATGGAGGAGGTAGCATTCCTTAGGCACGTAGTATCAAGTCGTGGAATATCTGTTGACCCGGCAAAGATTGAAGCTATTCAAAGCTGGGAGCAACCTAAATCAGTAACTGAAGTACGTAGCTTTCTCGGTTTAGCTGGTTATTATCGGAGATTCGTGGAAGGATTTTCTCGAATCGCTACTCCACTAACTCAGCTGACTCGGAAAGATACAAAGTTCGGTTGGAGCGAAGAATGTGATAAGAGTTTCAAGAACTCAAGAGGCGACTCATTTCAGCACCTGTTCTAACAATACCATCTGGCTCGGAGGGATTTGTCATCTACAGTGATGCATCGAGCAAAGGGTTGGGATGCGTTCTCATGCAACATGGAAAAGTCATAGCCTATGCATCAAGACAACTCAAGAAATATGAGAGAAATTATCCTACTCATGACCTAGAGTTGACAGCTGTTATCTTTGCACTTAAAATTTGGAGGCATTACTTGTATGGGGAGAAGGTGGAGATCTTTACGGATCATAAAAGCCTCAAATATTTTTTCACTCAAAAGGAACTCAACATGCGACAACGACGTTGGCTTGAACTGTTATACATATATAAGTTGAGTATATATCCACAAATTTTGAACCGTTAAAAATAAACGAATGATTTGTTATAAATTTTAAAAGGTGTTGAAACGATGTTTAAAATCATCAGTTTGTAGATTTCGGGTATTTTTTTATTAAAATTTGGAAAAACTTTATTCTACAAAGTTGTAGAGAATTAAATTTCCTACGGAAACACGCGAGTTTCAAATTTTTCTGATAAAATGGCTATTTATTATGAATTACTGAAGTTTCAGAAAATAAAATAATTTTTATTAAATTATGGGTGGGACCCACTCTTATTTAAAATATGTGGGCTGCTTGTTTTTCTTCCAAGTTGGCATGCTTGATGGCTGAACTTGGTTGGTACGTGGAAGGATGAAATAAATAATAATTTTTATTATTTTAGTCTCCTTTGGCGTTCTAGCATTTTCCTATAAATAGGTGCTTAAGTTAGAATTGAAAATCACACCAGAAACAAGTTTTCTTTCTCTCTATATTATCAAGCATATTTTTGAGAGTATTTAGATACTTTGAGAGTTGCTATTTAGTAGAAGTTTCCTTCGGTTTTTCATCCGATATTCAAGTCAGAAGTACTACTCTTTTGAGGTAAGGGATTTTAAGGGTTATTATGTTTTTCAGTTTGTACTTCTTCCGGCCTTCAAAAAAATTTAGAAAAATTTGAAATGATGTTTTGATGAGTTTTATTGATTGTGTCCAAAAATGGTGATTTTTGGATGTATATATTAAGAGTTATGAATTTTACGGGAAAAGACTATTTTAAAAGTAACCGCTTATAACTCCTTGTGGTTAACTCAAAAATTGATAAAAATTTTATTGGAAGTACATCTATATAATATTAGTGTACTTTATGAATTTCGAAATTTTTGGATAAAAGTAAAATTTATGATAAATGTCTAAATATTTGACAGTTTTGGCCATATGAAAAATAGTAAAGAAATTTTAAATATTTTGAGAAAATATATGTTTAATATGGAACTATATTCTGCTAAATCTCAGAAAAGAAATATTTTTTGGAACTGATTTGGTATTTTTCATGAAAATAGACTAGTTATGAGTAAATGAATTAAATATGTTATGTGAAGTAAGAAAATTGAAAAATAGGATTTTATGGCTTGAGAATCCTATATGAGGTATATGCAGATTTTTGATGAGGGTTTTTGGTTATTGATGATGAAATCTTATAAGTTTGGCATTTTAGAATGATTAAATGCATTATTTAGTAAAGTGTAAACAATTAAAATAAATTGTTTATAAACTTAAGAAATATTATTCTTTCAATATCATTATACCGAAATATTGGTATGAATTTTATTGTGAAATTTCTATCTTTTTCATGTCGAGTTATTATTCATGAGTTACTATTCACGAGTTACTATTCATGAGTTACTATTCACGAGTTACTATTCCGATAAAATTGGTTTCTTTTTCTGACCAAATTATATTTGATTTATGAATATTACTCTTGAGATATTAATATATTTGGCATGTAGTGTAAATATAAACTGTTGATGAATATATTTGCCCTGTAGTGCAAATATGAACTTTTGCAAATATGAACTTTTGATGAATATATTTGGCCTGTAGTGCAAATATGAACTGTTGAGGAATATCTTTGGCCTGTAGTGCAAAGATGAATTGTTGATGGATATCTTTGGCCCGTAGTGCAAAGATGACCTAATGTTGAATATCTTTGGCTGGTAGTGCAAAGATAAACTGGTGACGAATATCTTTGGCCCATAGTGCAAAGATGAAGTTATTAGTATGATTATGAACAGGAACTGTGATTTGGTATAACCATGATCTTTGATGTTTCAGGTAAAGATAGGTGATAAAAATTATCTTCGTCCTAGATGAGAAGAGAAATTTAGAACTACAATTATGATTATGCGTTATTCATATGATTGTGGACCAGAATTATTGATTGATGTTATAGGGATAAAATATTGTTGGTGAATTTTTAACATGGAGAAGATAATAGACTTTATGGTCTATTTGACTCTTCTAATGGATTGCTCGTTCCGCTGTAACTATGGTTGAAATTTTTTATCATCTACTATATGTTCTAAATCTCTGATTTATTACTGTTGAAGGCTATTGATAATTTATTTATCTTTAGTCATGATATTCTTTACTGGGCTAGTTGTGCTCACCCTTCTGTTTCACAATTCCTTTCAGGTAATAAGAGTGTAGCTGGGTCGAGCGGGGGTAACAGGGAAATAGAACGGTGGTCATCATTTAGTAGTTATATTTGGTGAATCAAATAGGGTGAGGCGAACCCAACGTTAGAAGAGTGTTTTGTCACTACCATACAAGATGTCTAATGCAATACAACCTCATATCATCATAAGACAGGGATGTGCTCATCCACTTGCTGAGTATATTTACGAGCACTATCTATATAATCTTGGTGTTTGTTTGAAGTATAATTCTCAATTAGAGATAGTGGAGATAATGATATGTCAAGAGATGACTCACCATTGGAAATAATATTATAGTAATCTTCTCGTTTTTTTTTGGGAACTATTGGGTCAACTAAGGATAATTATGTGGTCATATGATATCTATCATAACTTAGACGCATGGCCTCCCATGTACGAAGGTTTCCTTGAGTACTTTCCAAATATTCTAATTTTTAAAACAGTTTTTGACTATACCTTTATGTAAGGTGTCATTGTGAGGTGCTGTCCACGGTTGGGACATGAGTCATATTTGGTATATATTTGTATCCAAACTCACAGCATATGTGTTGTTGTATTTTGCACGACAATTGTTGTAATAAAGTTGTAATTATTTTCTGTACCATGTATTTGGCGACTCAGAATAGGTTGGATGGAATGGACCTGTTTTGGGATTGTCACATAGGTCCGGTGTAAAACACACAGACAGGATGTTCCAACAGAATAATAATAAGACGGAACCAGGTCCGATGTAAAACACACAGACAGGATGTTCCAATAGAATAATAATAAAGACGGAACCAGGTCCGGTGTAAAACACACAGACATGATGTTTCAATAGAATAATAATAAAGACGGAACCATGTCCGGTGTAAAACACACAGATAGGATGTTCCAACAGAATGCTACAAGAATGTCACCAAGTATAGGGTAGACCACGTATATAGGTTATTCCAACAGAATAATAAGCAATGGAATAACAACAGTTCTCTTCATGAATAATAAAGAATAACACCCCTTACCGTAAAAGAAACTGGATATAAGAGTAGGGAAGTAACAAAATACTTTTCTATAGTTTCTCTATAATTTCTCTCTCTAAAGCTTCAGTGAATTCGTAAGAAATAATAAAGGAATGAGCTTCTATTTATTGGAAAATTGAAGGATACTATTGGACTGTACAGTAAGAATTCAGACGAAATAATTTGGCAGAGTCACGGGCGTCATACGGAGATTGATTTCAATGCAATAATTCATTACAAACAAAAAATATAATATATATATATATATATATATATATATATATATAATAAACACATGCTATTATATATAATAATAATAATAATTGTACCCTCTCTGCCAATTGCGTATACACTAATACCTATAGTACTCCATCTTGCCTCCACTAAAATCCACTATCATTTAAATATATATAAAATAATATTGCTTTCCTCCACCAAATCCACTATCATACAAATATATATATATAATAATAATAATTGTGTTCCCTCCACGTGAACACCCAATTTCCCTTCACCCACTTTGTCAATCTTGACAACATTGCATATATATATAATATATAAATACATACCTTATATATATATATATATATATATATATATATATATATATATATATAACTTTAATATATATATAAGTAATAAAATAAAATTGAGATGACCTCTCACGTAAGCATTAATAACCAATACCGTGTGTTACTATGCAACCACGCGTATTTCTGTACTTTTACTATCGAGTAATTCAACAGTATTAACTGTAAAACTTTCGCCGTTATTTTCATAAAAATATTTTTGTCGTTTTCTCAATCAGACAATAATTCTGTTGTGGGGCCCACCAATGATTGCGCCGTTGTACGAATATTTCCTGCTAAAACGAATATTCCCCGACCAATCGAATATAATACAACAACTTGCATACTTTGCAAAATTTATAAATATTACCCACAACTATAACATTATATCAATTTCACTCCATAACATTTAAAAATAATATTTATAGAAAATTCATCTTTATTCAAAAAGTTGAAGTTTTACAAATTAAAACTTTTGTAATGTCTTTAAAAATTAGGTGGTATTAAATTGAGTTTTTTACAAAGTCTATAAAAGTATTTTGGTATTCAAAAAGTCATAGATTTTTCAGATTTTTATCAAATGGTAGATTTTGATAGACTTTAGAAGAATAGATACTCATATCCAAAGTCCGACTTTATCTTTAAAGATTTTTAAATATTTGAGAAAGGAAGAAGATGATCAAAAGAGAAAGAGATAGAGGAGATCAAACAAAAAAAAGAAAAGAAAATATATATATATATATATATATATATATATATATATATATATATATCAGTTCTCTCAAAATAAAACTCCAAAAGAAATAGAGCTATTATAGAAGGTCAGGAGAGAGAAAAATGTGGAAGGGTTAAAAAAAGAGAATAAAGTTAAAAGTTCCAAATAGAATTGAGATAACAAATATTTTAATATCATTTTATATTTCTTCACTCCCATAAAAAAAATCTCATTTATTATATTTGTAAGTATTAAAGAGTTATTTTGTTTTATGTTTATTTTTAAAAGCAATAAATTTATTAATTTTGTCATTTGTTGAAAATTATAAATGGTTAGTTTAGTAATAATGACTTGATAGGAAAACGACAATGAACAATTTTAAAATCGAAATTGTTATTTTGTATAATTGTTAGTAGAAAATGATTTTTTTATGAAATATAAAAATTATGAAATATGATATTTTCTTGTAATAGACTGAGTATGATCTAATAATTCAACTTCAACAATACCTTTTATTTCAAATTAGGTTGTGACATTGTCAATATATTTTAAAATTATTTAATTTCGTAATAATTTCATCTAAAATATAATATCTTTGTTGACTTTTCAACAATTAATATAAGCTGCAAGATATATTAGAAGTATACAAAAGTCTATCAAAGTCTTGATAAAAAGTCTATAAAAGTATGTCAATTATTTCATGTAGTCTTTAAAAATAATTTTAAAAGTCTTTAAAAAGTTATTAAGGGGGGTGCATTCAATTAAGATTTTTAAAGACTTTAAAAGTTTGGTTGTATTCAATCAAGACATTTAAAGAGTTTATAAAAGTTTAGTAGTATTCAATTATAACTTTTTTTAATGTTTTTAAAAGTTAGGTGGTATTGAATTAAGATTTTTATAAAGTCTATAAAAATATTTTGGTATTCAAAAAGTCATAGATTTTAAAGATTTCTATCAAATGGTAGAGTTTAACATACTTTAGAAGAAGAATTATAACTATCAACCAATATCCAAAGTCTTACCTCATCTCTAAAGATTTCTAAAAACTTCCAAATAAACACAAAGGTGAATAAAACTAGTTATTAATTGGACTTTATTTTTTACTGGATCAAATTAGTTATATATTTTATATGGACTAATAAATATTAATATGTGATGGATAAATAATATGGTAAAATTTGGGCCATAAAAATAATTAGATTTATTATAATTTTATTATAAGAGAATTAATAAGATATATTAATAAGTAAACAAATAACTAGACTTAATCTGAATTGATGAGGGAAAAAGCAGCTGTTCGAAAGCTTCCAATAGAAAGAGAAAAGAGATTTATTCAACAAATGTGAGATAAAATCATAAAACTTTCATATCACTTGTAAAGATTATGTATTATAATATATGAAAATAGAAAATATATGATGTGTATGTGTATGTTATTTTTTGAGACATCCTCCATATTCGTCTTCAAGTGTATTTGGTGTATCATAGTGAAATAATGTAACATGTGGTTGTATTCCTGTATGACAAATTGACAAAATCGTTATCTTTTCCTTATAAAAAAAGGAAAAACGCACTGCTTTGATATATGTTAGGCGCATAAAAAAGGTCCACACAATCAAACAAAATTAGCAGCAGTTAAGATGAAAAATTGGGTTGACAGAATCACACAATCAACATATATATATATATATATATATATATATATATATATATATATATATATATATATATATATTAGTAAAGCAATCAATAATAAAAAGCAATCAATTATTAGTAAAAAGTGTACGCATATGCATAAAGTATATATAACTCAATTAAAAGTGAGCTTAATTTTTGTATTGCGTCTGTAGTTTCTAAAATTTTATTGGTATCCGAGTATCCAAATGTATCATGAAATGAGTGGAATAATGTGAACGCTTTTAACATATATAAAATCTCATGCCACAATAATATAAGGAGATTTACTATAGTTCATAAAAAAAGAGGAAGATGTTGTACACATGGACTAATTAACAATTAATATAAGTTACAATATATATTAGAAGTATACGAAAGTCTATCACAGTCTTGATAAAAAGTTTATAAAAATATTTATTTATTTCATGGAGTCTATAAAAGTCATTTTAAAAAAATATTTAAAGTCTGTGAAAATCATTAAAATCCTACAAATTCTACAAAAGTTTGTCACTTAAAAAAAGTTTTTAAAAATCTTAATTGAATACACCTCCCTAAACTTCACAAACTCTACGAAAGTCTGTCACTTAAAAAAAATATTTAAAAGTTTTTATTGAATACACCCTTCTTAGTCTTTTTTTTGCCTAATGTTTGTATCTCTGTTTTTTCTCTCCCGTCCGATTATCTACCACCTCCTAAATTCTCTACCTTGCTAAAATTTGTATTTCTATATAAAAATGTGCAATTTTTATTTTAAAATTTTGCATGTGTGCCACGTAACTAGTATAAAGTATTAGACAAGTCATACCGAGTCTTAGGGCTGTTTGTTTTCCGTTAAATGGATCTGAATGACCCAAAATCTAAACGAATAAGTCATTAAGAGTGTTTGTTTTAGAGTTTTAAAATCTGAATGAGGCTGAATAGCACTGAGCGATTCTTTTAAAAAACTTTGGCTGAATCAGCTAAATCAGTCTAAATGATGGTTTTTTTTACCCAAATAGTCATTCATCTCCATCTCGATCATTTGACGACTGCCATCGCACACCCAATACATGCAAGCAAACCCACTTCCATCTTCAAACCCTTAGATTCACCACCGTCGAAAATCCTCCTCCTCCTCCACCACCCATCTTCAAAATCCTACCACCTTAGAGCCAGATCTGTAGTTATATCATGACTAAATTACAAAAAGAAAAAGAAAAAAAGAATCAACCAAAAACAAAAACTATGTCTCCTCTCATCCAACAATTACCAATATCCAGATTATGAAAAAAAAAGAAGAGGGAAGAAGAAGAAAATGGGAGATTGCCGGATTGGGACGGAAAGGAGAAAGGAGGGGAAAGGGGAAAGGACGTAAAGGGTTACATTTTATTAAGTTTTTATCTTTAGTTTTTTTTTTAATTATTAATGTTTTGTTTTATTTAATTGTTATTTTATTTTGTTTAATTGTTGTTTTGATAACTTATTATTATTTATTACTATTATGTATTTTTAATTATTTACATAAAATGATAAAAAAAATTGTAGAATGACTCATTTTTAAATTTGTTTGAATTATTCAATACTTTGTTTGATAATTTGTTTTAGTTATTTACTTTTATATGTTGTACAATGAATGTTGTATTTAATTTTTTTTAGTACGTCCAGACAGAATTATATACTTGTTCATCATAGTTTAGAGGGGTAAAATAGTAAAATACTATTATTAAGATGTTCAGACGTATCAATTGTCAAATAACTTTTTTCATTCAGATTCAAATTCAAATTCAGTTCATTCAGATTCAGCTCAATTCAGATTCAGATTCATTTAGTTTTTATCAAACAACCCCTTAGCAATTTAAGATGTCTATAAATGAATATATTTCGACTTTATTAGGATACTTCATTTATATTTGTTCCGCACCATTTTTGGCAAAAATCTGCATATGTAAGTAATAAAAAACAAGTTTTTATTAGATAAACAACATTCTCAAATACGTATGAATTTTAAAACTTGCAATTTTCCAAACACATCAAGCAAATATGTTACATTTCCTTGTCCTTTAAAAGGAACAACTTACACCTTCAACTAATACTAAAAGAGAGTGGACACGAGTTGACTTTATTTTATAGTATCAAACAATCAAAAGTAAAATGAAGGTGTTTCTTGATATACCAAGCACCATAGTCTACTTCCAAAGCTGCAACTTAGATCAAATCTTATGTTACAAGTTTAGGCTATACAGAATGCACATAATCAGACTACTCGGGATGCTACTCATGAAGATGAGCTTGAAGACTCGAAGAAAGAAATCCTGCGCCTTTTGTTTGGAAGCAATGTTCGCGGTGAGTATTCCATGCATACAGAAATCTTATCCACTATTGAACTTAAAGCCTGACGAACTAAATTCAAAAGAAGCTGTTGTTCCTCAGCATTACCATTGCCTCTGCCACTCGTGAAAACAAACACATTCTTCACCCGCTTGCCCAAGGTAGAAATCTCTGCCTTCACTATATTTAGCTGAAGGGCATTAAGAGCATTTTTCACTTCAGATAGGAGCTCGGGATTGTAATCACAACAGAGAGATGCCAAGAAGTAGGTTCCATCTCTGGAACTCTCATCAAGTGGCTCAACTCTCACTTCATCCGCATCCATGGGAATAAGTACACCTTTACTGGCTTCTGTTGCAGAATTCTTCAGCTGTTTCACTTGGCAGATAACTTCTGCAAGCAAAGTGGCTTTGTCCATCTATGCACAATAGTTCAAATGTCAGGGTTATCAGAATATTACCATTACCTAATACAAGAACATTTATGAAGTGACAAGACAACTGAGGATTAACAACAAACCTTATAGTAGCATTATAAATAAAAAGCGAAAACATTGAATCACATTTGTTTCCTGCAGAAAGTATTTCCCGAAGCTCTCCATTTTTTTTAGCTTGAAACGCTATGGTTCAAAAGTTATTAATTGCTTAATTACAAAGGAAAAGGGGGAAACATAACTAGAATTAATGACAATAGTATTTAAATATAGTTTCATGTCATTCTCCATGATGTTTAAGCAGTAAGAAAATTATATATCTTTTGAAGCCACTTACCCAAAAATACAGAGTATATCTTTTGAAGCCACCACTTAACATGCATAAACACAAACCACAAACGATTTCGTTCTTTTTTTCCCCCTTGTTTTCTTTTTGAATTAAAATAGATACCATGCTGACTATATCTAGTTTAATTTTCTGCTAAACTCAGAAAGGAAATAGAGGCTTGGCCTAGCAAAGTGAATAACTCAGGATGCAGCATATTCAATTAATTAAAACCTGGAAGCTTATATGTTTTTCTTACTAAATGTTAGTTCGTTGCTCACACACCTAAACATGATTAAATAGTCACCAGTTAACCTACCCAATTATTAGCCCTATATTTCTATTTTAACAACATAGACCACATTAAGGCATCCATACCAACCAGCTGGTATGGCAACCCAACATCTATCACTTTCATATACGTGTATAGCCTCCTAACTATGATCTTTGACAATGAATTGTTAATATTTATTTTAGTTGGCAAGCAACCCGAGTATCCTCATATATAATAGAAAAACTACGTTCTTCTTTTAATTTTTTTCCCCATAAGATAATACCCTTTACTTTAATCAACTAAGGACCTTATGACTCAGCTATCAATCAATTGAGATCAGCCTCTATGTCATCAGTAGCTTCCTTTTTTCTTTCTTCCTCCTTCCTCCCTTTGTTTTATTTCATTTCTGTCCATGTGCCTTATTTGAAGATAGTTGCATCAAACTCATATCTGTGCATTCTGGTGCTTTAAATAAATTTATTGCAATTCACAATTTACATATATTAGAACTGAAATTGTGATTGTTATCTTACGATGATAATATGTTCCAATAAATTAATCCATCTACAGATCAACTAATTAACAATGTATAAATATTGACATTTGTAGCTTGCTATGAATTCAATATCACCATATGTTTGACTTAGTGATTCCTAAATATTAAGTGAAAGTCAGCTCTCAGAGTTGTATAAGTTTGCATATTTTTAATATTAACAAATAATTCTCGCATATAACACTCAAGGGGATACTTAATCAACAAATTATTTAATCTAATATACGGGGAACAACTACTAGAAGCTATACCGTATGCACTACTAAACATAAACTCTCATCTTTTTTTGGTCATTGACTAAACTCTTGAAAGAAGCAGAAAGCTCCAAAATAAGTGGATACAATCATTTAAATTATGCCATCTTTTACCAGGAATAATAGAATAGATATCTCTGAAACTGCAGCAACAACTTCAATTCAGACTTTCAAAGCCAACTAATGTCACTTCTTGTTTAAATCTCAGTTGCAGGATAACAGAAAGCAACTAATATTTATAAGAATTCAGCAAATGAGTCAATCATTCACAAATTATTACTTGAGATCATGGAGTTAAACAACTACTGATATCATCTAAGCATATATATAGTACTAATAGTAGCATTTATTTACCAAAGCAATTGATCATATAAAAATATAGATAACCTTTCCAGCACATGGCACAAGACCACGAAGCGTATCCAGATGAGCATTGATCCTCTCTCTCCTCCTCCTCTCAGCCTCACTATGGCTCTTCAAAGCTGCCACATCTTTCACCTCCAAAACCCCATCTTTCTTCTCCACTCCCCCAGGAGCCTTCACAAGCTCCCCTTTCTCCCCATCCAACACCAAAGTGTGCGAATTCAACATTGACCCACTTCCCAAATTCCCACCCAGACTCCCCCAAAACTGCTCCACCAATCCAAAATGATCAAATCCAAAGTCCGATTTTTTCGAATTGCAAGAATACCAATCCATATTCGACTTTAAAGTATATATCAAAATTTATATCTACTGCAACCAAAAATTCAGCAGAAAAAACCTTCGTAGAAAATATCGACAAAAATATGTATACAGAGAGATATATATAAATTCTGTCTCTAATTTTTGTATGAACTACGGGTCTAGACCAGGAGGGCGATTAGTGGGAGAAAACCAGAAACAGAGCATACGATTGAAGGAAGCAACTGAAGAAGAAGTGAAGCTGGGTTTGGTCATATCTTCCATTAGAGGAGAGAGAAAGATAAGCAGGGCCTTGATTGGGGAAGAGATTAATGAGAGAAAATCCACATTTTCTTCTTGATAGTCTTGAATTGGAGCATTTCGATGCGATTTAAGTGGCGGGGAGGTTTGAATCTGTGTGACCCAGTTGAGGAAATCGATGAATATAGAGAGAAATTGAATCAGAACCCTAGAAAATCAACGTAAATGTGTGTTTGTCTGCGGAGAAAATGACAAAAGGAAAAAGGTTTGCAGAGACTTTCAAGAACTGGGGTTTGAGATTTGGGAGATTTAGGCTCACAAAGTTCCAACTGCTACTGCTTATTATATACTGTATTATACATTTTCAAGTGATTTTTAATTGTGCTGGAGATAGACAAGCACAACCTCCTACTTCCTATTAGAAAATGAATACTTGGGTTTAGACTTTTTGCTCTGTTTTACTTTATTCATTTTTTTAAAAAAATTTGGTCGTGTTTCTTTTTACCCTTTTGGTTAACCAAACTTTCCTGCTCCGGTGGAATCTTGTGACGACTCTTTGCTCGACTCTAAATATAAATAATTTAAATATTAATAATAAATTTTAAAATTTAATAAATTATTTAAATATTTTTAATTTATAATTTTTTATTGATATTCAGATCATATTATTTTAAAAAATTTAAATTGTTTGGACTTGATTTGAGATCGAGCTTTATTTAGTAGCTAAACGAGTCTCAATTAAACTTTATCTCAGTCTCAATAAATTTTATGAATCAAATCTGAACAACTCAATATTTGACTCGACTAAACTCGATTCATTTATATTCCTATTGATAAGGGCCACAAAAGCACATGGGATGAGCAACCTTGGACTTAAGTTACTACCATCATCCATTAGCGTAGAGTATGGTGCAGTTGGAAGTCCAAATCGCACATAAAATCATTTGAGTGCAATTTGATAATTTTAAAATCACACATGACACCGTTTGTAATTAGTGCGGTGCGATTTTAAAATTTGCGGTGCAGTATTATTTAGTTCGATTTCAATTCTCAAACCAATTTACATAGTCAACAATAAATATTCAATACATCAAATTCATTTTTATGCGTAAGAAACCATACATTAAATTAACATAATAACATCAAGTAACAAGTTTTTATGTTTGAAATATGTTACGCATTGTTGGGTCTCCATTTTTATTAAGATTTTGATGATAACAAATATTTAGGAAAATACGGAAAAGAGAATAAAAATAGAATCCTCTTCATAAGTTTTAATTTTTGATTTTAAAGCTCATCTCAAAAACCTTTTCAAAATCTTTTCCTACTTGCATTGAATTTATTTTTATTGATCTAGATAAAATATTAAATGTTATGAAAATAATTTCATATAGTAGCATTTCTCAAGGTAATACAGTTTTACTATTTAGAAATGTAACATTTTATTGCTCATCATTAAAATACCCATTCCAAAAATAGCTTTAAAAGTAAAAGAAATCAAAGGTCCAAATACTTGCAATAATTCGGTCAATATATTTTAAATGGACTAAACTTTTGACTTTAATTATTTATCTCACCCATACATGTAATCACTTACGAATTAAGTATATGACTAATTTTTTTTAATAATTTATTCCCCCATAGAAGTTGAATGTCGTAGTTTTAAATTATGTGTCTGCACATGTTTTCCCCCTCCCCGCCACCTCCCCCCAAAAAAATCCTTTATTATTATCATCACGCAGCGAAAAATCTCTGATTTCCGACGACGTGACGGGCAATTTGGTTTGCACATCGTGCAGCGTCGTTCTGGAATTCAACAATTTTGAAGCCCCCATCGGCGGCATTAATGGCCCACCGGCACCTCCGTCCGCATCGGCACCGCGGGCTCCGGTAATGACTATACCTGAAACAAAATCTTACAAAGCACAAACTTTTATTGAAGATTTAATGTTTAAGTTAAATTTCTCTGCTTCTTGGTCTAATGAGGTTAAAAATATGATTGGAACAATTACAGAAGGAGAATATGGTCAAGGTGATTGGTTTAGGGTATTTATTGGTGCTTGGGAAATATAGCAAACCTTTGCCAGTGGCGGAGGTGGCAGCATTAATTAATTGTGATATTCATGAGTTGGGTCGAATGGTTGCCCGGGTTGTTGATTTTCTTGAGTTGAAATTGCCCGAGTTTGATATTGTTAATTTGTATGAATATGGGATTTGGAATTGCCCAAGTTTTAATGGAATTGAGAGGGATACAATTGAGAGGATGCTGAAACAAGGGGTGTTTTTGGTGCAGTGTTTAGTGAAGTGATGGTTGACGGGAGGTAGCTGGTTCAGGCGATGGTGGCGGTTTTGGTATTTCTTGGACAATTGAATGAATATTATGTTAAAATTGAGGGCGTGGCAAAGGAATTGAATGTGACTTAGTTACATGTAGGTTGAGGTATAAGGAGTTGTTAGAGAGGCTTGTGGATGTTGCCATGGGAAAGTATGTTACTGTTAAAAATATTGTGAAGAATGCTCCATTTTTGATACAATACATGGAGATGAAGTTGATGTCTAAGGATGGAAAAGGGAGGAAGAGTTTAGCTAATGTGAGATTTGATATGGATGATTTTCTTGGTGATTGTTTCAGGGAAGGAGTTGATTATTTTGCTGGTTGTTATTGGCCTCATGGGAATGAAAATGATTCTTGAGGTAGAACGGTCGCATAGATGGAGTGTTGTTAATCTGGAGAAGCTCAAGTTTTCACCTGAATTCTTGTCCATGATATATTCAAAGTTCTTGGACGAGGTTTCTGATTTTCAATCCACATTGGTATGCAGAATGGAAAATGGAAAGAGGAGACATGATGACTTTCTTTCATGTACAGACTGGTGGAAAGGCAAGTCAGAACTGCACAAAAAACTTTTTCTTCAGAAATTTTTGGAGAGATGTAAGAATGGATGCAATGCCTCCATCTTTTCTTAGTGGATGCTTGGCACCATCAAATGTTAGTTCAGGTGACTGGGATGATCTTTGCATTTCAAGTTGTAAAAAATGGGAAGAAAAGAAGGAAACTACAAGGAGATATTTTCTGGGATGATTTTATAATTGAAATTCTTCTCCTTCATCAGGTGAAGAGGAAATAGAGAAGGGGCATTACAATACCTTGCTGGACTTGCATGTCTTTAATCCAGGTTGTTTGTGATGACTTTCAGCAATAGGGTGTCGTTGAAATATTAAAAATCTAGACAACTGCGTTGATTACTGCTCAATTGGAGAGAGACTTTTTAACTGAACATGACAGCAACTAGTGGAGACAATGTTTTTTTTCTTGTCAACTGTAAATTCATACATGGTTGTATATTTTTGTCACTGAAATCAATATTCGATTGTTTTATACATATGAATTCATTTGTGCAACTCACTTGCCATATTCAGGTAATTTGAAGGGTTATCTTTTCTGCATGTAGTTCTCTCCTGTTCTGTTTTTTAGTTTTTCTATTTGTTACTCAAAAGTAAAGAGACCTTGAGTCATAAACCTTTTGGGTGAATTTGTAGCCAAATATAAACTCATTAGTTTTTAGCTGGTTACTTCGTTCTTACAGGGTCATTGGAATTCAATTTGCTCTCTCTAGATCTTTCAAGCACTGGATACTATGAAGCATGAATGCTTTTAGCATTTCATGTACTTTTCTGTTTCACATATTGCTGAAATAGTGAACCAGTTGTGCAGAAACTTTTACAACCCTGAAACTCTAATTGACCTGGGTTATCCTGTTTCTCAACTCCACTTACTCGGTCATTGAGTTTTAATAGAATCCCAGGCAGAGTTTTTCCTGAGACACCATGATAGATGCACTCACCATTTCGAGGAAAATTATGCTCTTCAAACAATGATTAGAAGAGTCTGTGTATGGGTATTATTTTTATCATGTTTGTGTGAGTGTAAATATGAAGGAATAAGAACCGTTTGGTGTTTTCATTCTAAGAAGCACACAAGATAGGTACCAACTACCAACTGCTTACAGAGTTGGACTTGGTGTGGGGGGAATATTTCTCTCATATTTGCTGGGTTTATGTACAAGCAACCAGCATTGTGTTGTCCATCATATTTTGGTTGTTTATTTTTTGTTCTCTCTTTATTCTGGGTAATATATTGTGGGTTGAGTTTCAAGGAACACAGAAGTCTGTAATTTTTGAATTCATCTGTGTTCTTTTAGAATAGGTATTGTTTTCTAATCAATACTCCATGTATTAAAGTTTTCTTTCAGCACAGTCGAAAAATCTGGTTTGTTTCCATTTTGAGCATAAACGAAACAACCAAATTTGGTTTGTTTCCATTTTGAACATAACCGTGACAATCAAACTTAGCAAAAAGATGAAAATTAAATGAAAGAGCATCAAAGCAAACCGAAACATTTCCATTTAATTTACAGGTCAACTGAAACAACACTAGAAACGAAAATTTATCCATCTCACCAATCCGATGATATCTTACATGGCTGAAATTTATTTCTAAACACTCCTTGAGAAAGGGGAAGCCCTTAATGGTGTTATTGGTTGACAGAACTTGGCTGACAACGTTGGCAGTGGACTACATGCAGCTGCTTGTATTACTGGCCTGCTGCAAATGCCTCTACTGGGAATGTTTTGGTGATGCCAGCAAAACTCTTGAAGTGAATCTTTCCGGTGGATGAGTCAAGGATTATCTCACCAACAGGAGGCCATAGCATGAGCTCCTTAGCCTTCACTCCCTTAAGATTCTTGATTCTCTTTTTTTCAACATATCCTGTTATTTCAGTGTCATAACTAACAAGTTTGCTAATCATGTCAAAGTTATGTTCAACTTTTTTTGTTTGCAGGATCCACATGTAGCCAGTGCTCCTTACAAAACCTACTTCAATCACTTCGGCAAGAGGCAAAAGTCCCAATGGTAGCTCAAACTCTTTAAGAAGCTGACATGCTAGTTTCAGTCCCTCATCGTGACCCTTCTTGACGATTCCTCCTTCCTTTTCAGCCATGTTGATAAATCCTGTACTTACTTTCTGAGAGATAACTTGTGGATATATGACAAGTCTTTTTATATCGAGTGGCTACTCAATGAGACAAATATATCCAATGGAAAAATCAAGGTTAGAAGCTTTGTTTGAATCACCAAATGTATGAAATGTTCTGTTTAATGTTGTTGTCCTCAATCTCATCTAAATCATCATTTCTGCATTTCCTTTTTCGTTAAATGTCGCACCATTCCACGAGACAAATCTAATGGAAAAACCTAGACTTACAGGCTTTGTTTAACATCAAAATCTAAGCGTGCTTGTTTGTAATTTATATCTCAGTCTCATCAACATATATAATGTTTTTATATTGTTCTGATAAATTCTTTAATATTGCAAGAATAAAATGACATTTCTTTACTCTTGCACGAAGTGACGAGGAAGCTAGTTGCCAACCAAATTGTACTGAGCCTAGGAAGGTTCAACCTTTACCAGACCATGTCTCCGATAATTTCTGTTATATTATAAAGAAGAAAAGAAATTCCTAAGCACGACTGAGTTCAAGATTTGGTGCTTAAATTATGATCCATTCTTTGCAGTTGAATGAGGTTAAAATTATATATCATCCAAACAATTGACGGAGAATATGGTCAGGGACTTGAGGGGTCCGGTTTAGACTTGAACCAGCTGATGCTTTTGCTTATTGGCATAATTAGGGAAGATGCTAAGACATTGTTAACAACTCAACTGATGATGTTGAAAGGTTGTTTTAGTTGTCCATTGCGCAAGCTTGTTAACTTACCAACCAAAGTAAAAACAAAGGAGAATGTTGAAGGGTCGAATATAAGTTATATATTCCTAAGTTATATAAGATGTAACCAACCTGGGCCACATTTAAACATTATAAATTTTAATACAAATCTTAAATTTAAATTAAGTACTAATTAAAAACGAAATTATCAAAAAAATAAAATTAAGTACAAGTGTGACGCCTCCAAATCCGAGTACCTTTAAACTTAAGATATGCATGGTACTACACGATATTAACATCCACATGCATTCATCTATATATCCTGTTAATTAATATGAAAGTAATTACTAACTATTACATACATATTATTATAATATCCCCGGGTTCTGTGACCTTTAAATCTTCAAAACATGATACTTAACATATTATTTTCTATTACAGATAGTCCTCTTATCTTTTACTCGTTTATCTTGCCCTTCCCATTGTCCTTATCGGAATCTTCTACACGTTCAGGCTTTACTAGAAATATTTAATTTAAAACAAGAATGAGCATTCACATGCCCAACAAATGTAACAGTTGTATAAATAACAAAATCAAGAATCATACTTTCATACTTCTAAACCTTCAACAACTGATCAATAGTTGTGAATAAATCTCGAATAACAAAAATAAAACTTTCTTTCGTTTAAAACATTTTTTGAAACGACATACTAACTTTATACTGAGCGGTCATAAGACCAAGAACTTTCATTTTCATTTAAAAAGGGTTGAATAACTATTCCGCTGTAAACCGTCATAACTTAGGGCACGTTGGTGATCAACCCTTTGTACCTTGCATTGATCAATACTACATGCATGGTGAACGACTGACTTTGCGTTCTCTAGGACCACCTCTGGGGTGTCTGGTCGAATTACTCAACTAAGCTTGTTCTTCTCATGCTAGAGTACTCTATATAAACCCCAAAACAATTTGGATGGACAACTCTACTTAATCCCAATAACGTTTCAAAGAATTATACTCAAATCAATAAAACGTTTTAACATGTGTTTTGTAACGACCCCAAAATAGGTCCATTCCACCCAACCCATTCTGAGTCGTCAAATACATGGTACAGAAAATAACTACAACTTTATTACAACAATTGTCGTGCAAAATACAACAACACATATGCTGTGAGTTTGGATACAAATATATACCAAATGTGACTCATGTTCCAACCGTGGACATCACCTCACAATAACACCTTACATAAAGGTATAGTCAAAAACTGTTTTAGAAATTAGAATATTTGGGAAGTGCTTAAGGAAACCTTCGTACATGGGAGGCCACACATCTAGGTTATGATAGATATCATATGACCACAGAATTATCCTTGGTTGACCCAATAGACCCCAAAGAAAAACGAGAAGATTACTATCATATTCTTCCCAATGGTGAGTCTTCTCTTGACTTATCATTATCTCCACTGTCTCTAATTGAGAATTATACTTCAAACAAACACCAAGATTATATAGGTAGTGCCCATAGATATACTCAGTAAGTGGATGAGCACAACCCTGTCTTATGATGACACGAGGTTGTATGTCATTAGACATCTTGTATGATAGTGACAAAACACCCTTCCAACATTGGGTTCGCCTCACCCTATTTTCTTCACCAAATATAACTACTAAATGATGACCACCGTTCTATTCCCTTGTTACCCCCGCTCGACCCAGCTACACTCTTATTACCTGAAAGGAATTGTGAAGCAAAAGGGTGAGCACAACTAGCTCAGTAAAGAATATCATGACTAAAGATAATTCAATTATCAATAGCCTTCATCAACAATAAATCAGAGATTTAGAACATATGGTAAATGATAAAAATTTCAACCATAGTTGCAGCGGAACGAGCAATCCATTAGAAGAGTCAAATAGACTATAAAGTCTATTATCTTCTCCATGTTAAAAATCCACCAACAATGTTTGATCCCTGTAACATCAATCAACAATTCTGGTCCACAATCATATGAATAACTCATAATCATAACTGTAGTTCTAAATTCTCTTCTCATCCAGGACGATGATAATTTTCATCACCTATCTTTACCTGAAACATCAAAGATCATGGTTACACCAAATCACATTTCCTGTTCATAATCATACTAATAACTTCATCTTTGCACTACGTCCAAAGATATTCATTTGTATCACCAGTTGGTCATGTTTATCTCAACATCTGTTCATCTTTGCACTACTGGCCAAAGATATTCAACAACATGTCATCTTTGCACTACGGGCCAAAGATATTCATCAACAATTCATCTTTGCACTACAGGCCAAAGATATTCATCAATATTTCATCTTTGCACTACAGGCCAAAGATATTAATATCTCAAAGAAATATATAATCATTTCAGAATTTATATAAACAATAATTATAACCATGTTGATCAATTCACCTTTGCACTTAAGCTAAAGATATTCACTTATAAATTCAATGGTCATGATCATACCAGTCACAATTCAACTTTGCACTACAGGCCAAAGAGAACCCTAGTCATGATCATACCAATAATCTATCCATCTTTACACTCTAGAGAAAGAGAATTTCAACATCAGGGTTATAAAAATGTTATATATGATAATAAAATCAATATAATCAACATATAGATTTAATCTTAAGAGTAATATTCATAACTCAACTATAATTTGGTTAGAAAAAGAAACCAATTTTTATCGTGAATAGTAACTCGTGAATAGTAACTCATGATAGTAACTCGTGAATAGTAACTCATAAATAGTAAACTCGACACAAAAAGGTAGAAATTCCACAATAAAATCCATACCAGTATTTCAGTATAATGATATTGAAAGAATAATATTTCTTAAGCTTATAAACAATTTATTTAAATTGTTTACACTTTACTAAATAATGCATTTAATCATTCTAAAATATCAAACTCATAAGATTTCATCATCAATAACCAAAACCCTCATCAAAAATCTGCATATACCTCATATAGGATTCTCAAGCCATAAAATCCTATTTTTCAATTTTCTTACTTCACAAAACATATTTAATTCATTTACTCATAACTAGACCATTTTCATGAAAAATACCAAATCAGCTTCAAAAATATTTTTTTTTCTGGAATTTAGCATAATATAGTCCCATAGTGAACATATATTTTTCTCAGAATTTTTAAAACTCATTTACTATTTTTCATATGGCCAAAACCACCGAATATTTAGACATTTATCAAAAATTATACTTTTGTCCAAAAATTCTGAAATTTACAGAGTATACTTCTATCATACACATGTACTCCCAATAAAAATTTCATCAATTTTGGAGTTAACCACAAGGAATTATAAGCGGTTACTTTTAAAATAGTCTTTTCTCATAAAATTCATAACTCTCAATCTATACATCCAAAAATCACCATTTTTGGACACAATCAAGAAAACTCATCAAAATATCATTTCAAATTTTTCCAGAATTTTTGAAGATCAGAAAAATTACGAAACTGAAAATCATAACAACCCTTAAAATCCATTACTATCCCTTACCTCAAAAGAGCAGTACTTCTGACTGGATATCGGATATGATGCTGAAGGAAACTTGCACTAATGAATAGCAACTCACCAAGTATCTAAAAACTCACAAAATATACTTCATAATATAGAGAGAGAAAGAGAGAAAGCTTATGTTTCTGGTGTGATTTTCAATTCTAACTTAGCCCTCTATTTATAGGAAAATTTTGGTAGGTTTGACCTGCAACCTGATGGCTTTACCTGCTACTATTCCCACCCACCACATTTGAAATATAATTCAGCACATTTCTTCACCAACCACAAGTGGGGCCCACCAATTCTAGAATTTTCCACCAAAATGATAAACTCCGAAAATTCAACAATTTCTGAACCAGTCATCTCGTAAAATTCATAATAAATCATACGTTCATTTTTAACGGTTCAAAATTTGTGGGCATATACTCAACTTATATATGTATAACATATCCAAAAATTACCACGATCCAACGGTCGGATTAAAAATTATAACCCCCGCAAAATATCTCAAAAACCCTGATTTTTAATACCTCCATTCCGACAAAAATACGGATAAAAATCTCAACATTAACTCCTTCATTTTTTAACCACAAAAATATATCCCTCATTTATATCCACATAAAATAAATATTTTCTTATCATATGAATCAATAATTAATTATTCACAAATAATATTATAGAATCACATTTATGACAACCAGGCCGTTCCCAGGAAAGAGGGGGCTTTCCAATAAGGATTTCTCCTTACTGGCGCGCAATTAGATGACCAAACCTCTCCTTAGACAGAACTTTCTAGACATTGCCAATAATGCTATCTAATAATACTATTCAAATAATATGAATTATTGATCTGATAATGGGAAAATACTGTGCAGCAACAATTATTGAACAACAATAATACAAAATTTCAACGTAGCAATTATTGAATCAATAAAATAAAATATTGAACAGTAATTACTGTAACAATTATTGAGTAGTGCCTTCTTACGTAAGAATCAATAATTTTAAAAATACTATGCAATACCGTGTGCTACTGTGCAATAATGCGTATTACTGTATTTTAACCACCGGGTATTCCAACAGTGTTAACGGTAACAACTACGCCGTTATTTGTAAAAACTCAAATTTGTCGTTTTCTTCACCCGACAGTTATTCTGTTATGGGGCCCACAAATGGCTGCGCCGTCGTACGAATATTCCCCGACAGAAAAAATATTCCACGACCAAACGAATATTCCCCGACAACAATGATTATTTTATAACCACTTGCTTATTTTGAAAAAAAATCATATTTCACTCATAACTTTAAATTTTTATCAATTTAACCATTTACTGAATAGTAATTATAAGAAAAATTGAATACTTTTATTTCATAAAATTCGGGGTCTTACAATCTCCCCTCTTTATGAAATTTCGTCCCCGAAATTTACGTACCTGGTATTTCGAAGAGTTGAGAATACCTTGCTTCTATTTCAGATTCTATCATGATTTCTCCATTGCTCATCTCCCATGATAACTTCATTTGGGTTCCTCATTTGTTGGGAAGTCATGACAACTGCCATCCCTCGAACTACTCGGCTTTGACTTGTCTGGAGTAGCATTTGGCGTCATCATTACCGTTGGAATATACCTTTCTATAGGACATATTCCTCCCTCAACTGCCTCTTCGTACTCCTCATTCATGATCTGAATCATCAATCTTCGATCCATATCGGATTCAGGTTGACCGCTATGTACAGGGTAATTCAAAACTCGATGTTGGGTTCTCCCAATTGCTTTCCAAAAAGAGAAATTCATATCATCTATTTTAGCCTTCTTAGATCGAACATCTCTTTCCACAATATCCACGTGTCGTGCGGCTTTTGCCCATGCATCACTTATTCTCACTCGTTCAGTTTTTTCTTCTCTCAGCTCAGATTCTATTTTTATCATCTTATACTCTGCCAAAGAATGCTTCTGTTCAAGCATCACATATCGGGTAACACAAGCTTGAATTATTGCATCCTTTTGTTCCACGACCGCCTGTCGTTCTTCTGCCTGCTCTTCTAACTCATGAATACGATTTTGAAATTCTACATTTTGATCATATAATACCTCTAATAAACTCTCCTCTGGTACTTCTTCTTCCTCTTCTTCCTCAGTCTCAGCTGTTACCTCTGCGACTATCTCGGGTGTAACTATCAATTCTTCACTCACCACATGGATATCTCTAATTCCTTCTTCGTCTGACATCACATTATCACGGTTAGTGATTAGAGGTATCCCCACAGTCTCATTCACTCCATTTTTAGCATTCTCAGCTGCCATTCTCAAATACTGCCATAAAACAAGGGTTAATTAAACAAATTAACATATCACATAATATCCCAATATTATGACTGACCAACAAATAAGCTTAGGTAGGACACACTAGCGAAGGATTTACTCATCTCTCCCCTCCTAGTTGTATTCCCCGATCTCCGCCAGAGATCATATCCCTAAGCTCTGATACAACCTGTAACGACCCCAAAATAGGTCATTCCACCCAACCCATTCTGAGTCGTCAAATACATGGTACAGAAAATAACTACAACTTTATTACAACAATTGTCGTGCAAAATACAACAACACATATGCTGTGAGTTTGGATACAAATATATACCAAATGTGACTCATGTTCCAACGTGGACATCACCTCACAATAACACTTACATAAGGTATAGTCAAAAACTGTTTTAGAAATTAGAATCTTTGGGAAGTGCTCAAGGAACCTTCGTACATGGGAGGCCACACATCTAGATTATGATAGATATCATATGGCCACAGAATTATCCTTGGTTGACCCAATAGACTGTAAAACCCCGAATTTTTATGAAATAAAAGTATTCAATTTTTTTTATAATTACGATTCAGTAATGGTTAATTGATAAAAGTTAAAGTTAAGGGTGATATATGAATTTTTTTCAAAATAAGCAAGTGGTTATAAAATAATCATTGTTGTGGGGAATATTCGTTTTGTGTGGAATATTCTTTCTGTCGGAGAAATATTCGAACGATAACGCAGACATTTGTGGGCCCCATAACAGAATAACTCTCGGTGAAGAAAACGATAAAATTAGTTTTTACAAATAACGGCGTAGTTGTTACCGTTAACACTGTTGGAATACCCGTGGTTAAAATACAGTAATCCGCGTTATTGCACAGTAGGCACACGGTATTGCATAGTATTTTTGAAATTATTGATCTTAGTAAAAAGGCACTACTCAATAATTGTACATAATTACTGTTCAATATTTTATTTAATTGATTCAATAATTGCAGCATTGATATTTTTTATTATTGTTGCTCAATAATTGTCACTGCACATCATCTCCATTATCAGATCAATAATTCATATTATTTAGAATAATTTATTAGATAGCATTATTGACAATGTCTAGAAAGTTCTGTCTAAGGAGAGGTTTGGTCATCTAATTGGCGCCAGTAAGGAGAAATCCTATCGGAAAGCCCTCTTTTTCTTTTGGGAACGGTGGTTGTCATAAATGTGATTCTGTAATATTATTTGTGAATAATTAATTATTGATTCATATGATAGGAATATTTATTTTATGTGGATATAAACGAGGGATATATTTTTGTGT